>SJYV01039206.1:0-48212 GCA_006410875.1 Neotragus pygmaeus | reverse complement strand
AAAATCACTATTAATAGAGTTAATATATCAAAGTACACGAATCCACCTTCGTATTGAGGCACCAAGGACCACTGTCCTGAGCTACCTACACACCTGAACAAGTCACTGAAGGAGGGCCCAACAAAAGATGGATGTTTTGCTGATCTGAAAGGTAATGACAGTGACAAATGAGACCTCCCAGGGGACCGTAGCAAGGGTCAGCAGCAGGAAATTGCATCGGCTCAGTGATTAAGGCAGCATCAGCAGTCAGAAGACGGCAGGGCACGTGGCCTTGGTCTTGCCGCTGCCTCAACTGATCTGTCATGCGCGGTGATGAGTCTGAGATGTGTCTGCTGGGCCCACAAACACGATCCTCCCCTGCTTCCCTCTTTTCTTGAGGATAAATGAGCAACAAGAAATTTGGAACATCCAGATTATTCAATGTCAGAGCTATTGCCAAAGCAGCACGCCCACTCTCCTTGGATGTTGACTGCAAGTGAAAATTGCTTCTGGCAAAAGGTTTTGTGAAGGTCTTATTCATTCATTTTAATTTAAGCAAAATTAATGAGTACCTACTATGTACCTGGCACTGGGACTGATGCCAGGGATACGAAGATGAATGAGATAATTTCTTGTCTTCAAGGAAGTCACAGTCGAATGGAAGAGGCAACTAAGTAAAGACAGTGGTTGTTTCATCTTTTTTTTGTCTGAGGATGACCAAGAACCTAAATGCCATAGCTGTTATTAACTATTGCACAAGAACTGGAGAAAGCACCGAATCCCACAAGTTGGCTGATTGATGTTCTTATTTAACTGCCCCACAGAGTACTAGGTAAGCAATTTATTTCAAAAGGTTCAGTCTCAGCAGGAGAAACATGTTAAACAAAAAAATCCAAGAACACAATTTTCCCATTTGGGTGTTACCATCTGGGACCCTAAGACTTGTTTCTAAGTTCTCAGATTGACAGGCAAGAGTGGGCTAAAGAATTCTATAGGGAAATCAGAAGTTGACCTGGCAAAGTCAAGACCAAAGGAGGCAGAAACTTTCACCCAGACTTGGAAAGGATCTGCACAGTCACTTCACCAACTCCTCATCAGGGAAGACAGTGAGAAGCCTGGATTCTGTAACTCAAAGTTTGTGACCCAAGGACCCAAAGATCACAGCATTCACATTGCAACCAAATGCTTCTGATTTGAAAAAGAGAAAAATATATATTGGTATATGATACACCTGCAGAAAAGTACAGATAGGTTGAATATATAGCTTGGTGGCTTTAAACAGATGGCGATTGCCATGATATCACCACCTTGTCATGATATGGAAATTCCAGGACCTGGAAGTCTTCCTTGTGCCCACTTCTAGTCAAATCACTCCATCCCACAAACGTGACCATAACTCAATGTCTATTACATAGATTCACTTTGCATGTTGTTAAACTTCATATGAAACTTGTACTAAAGGTTTCTGCTTGGACTCAATATAAGTCATTCTCTAAAATTCCATGTGCAAAGAAAGTCTTCTGAACAAACCCATAATTGACTTAGAAGTATAGTCTTCCCAACAGAGTAAAGGTGGGAGAAGGTAGCATGATTGTTTGCTGATCAATACAAGCTACCATGATGTAAGTATATATGTATATATGTACTTTTTTTCCCAATAAAATACCATCTACAGATAAACTGAAACTGCTTTCAGAGGTGTTGTGATCAGAAGCTATTAGAAAAAATACTACAGTTCAAAGGAAATGTTCTAAGATTTTTTTTTCATGCTATATTAGAAGAAGTTGCATTGCTATGATCTGAAATACTTGGCTAGGAGTAAGATTGCTGTGGGGAAAAAAATTCAAATTCAGGCTATAATTGCTCACAGTGCTCAGTTGCTCAGTCATGTCCAACTCTTTGCGACCCCGTGGATATAGACTGCCAGGCTCCTCTGTCCATGGGATTTCCCAGGCAAGTGTTTTGGAGTGGGTTGCCATTTCCTACTCCACAGGCTGTAATAATCTGGATGTACTCATTAATAAGAAATATTTGAGCAGTTATTTACTTAGAACTGCTGTGATAATAATACTCACCCAGGCAGAGTTACAGTGACCCAGTCTGAGCGACTGAACTGAACTGAATAGGTTGTTAAGGGATTCCCCTCAATGGGAATCTGCCTGCCAATGAAGCAGGAGAAACAGTTTGATTCCTGGGTTGGGAAGATCCCTCGGAGGAGGAAATGGCAACCCACTGCAGGATTCATGTCTGGAGAATCCCAAGGACAGAGGAGCTGGCAGGATACAGTCCATGGGGCCACAAAGAGTTGGACATGACTGTAACTGAGCACACACCCATGCATAGGTCCTTAAATATAGGAACACATATTTTAGGGGGCAGGTTAGAATGGACTGAGGAAGATGGTGAATGTTTCATCATGTAGATTAAGCTACATATAATTGCAGTGTTATCAACATTAACTGTGTCATTGACACAGTCTATATGTTTTGTTTAGTTGAAGAAAATGACACAACCGATTTCCCCCTGCAAAATCAGGAGGCATATTGTCATAATTTCCTTTCTAACAAGTGACAGAAGTAGTCATTTTCCTTGTCTGTGTGGAAAAAGCATAAGTTAGTCCTTGTAATGGGACTGTAAATATGGCTCTAGCTGAAGTATGAACTTACGAGTTAAACTTGGTTATAGTATATAGATTAAAACTTAGAATAGCTTAAATGCAGTATATTTTGTATGGATATTTAAGGCATTATATTAAAAACCATTTTGGATGGATTTTAGGGCATTACATAGCATGATGAAAACATCACATTTTTCCATTCCTTCTTGTAAGCTTTATGCTATTAAAGGTGTTGTTCTTAGTGTGCAGTCATGATGATCTTAGGTTATTATGTATACTTCAGCAGCTTCACTGAACACTACTCACAACGGAGCCATTGAGCAATTTTAATTGACTTAGAGATTACAACGAACCTTTCTAATTAAGATGTATCACTGTGTACCACACAGAGAGAGAACTGCGGTTCAGCACAAGGCAGCCCATCCTGTCAGGGACATCAAATTAGTTCTGTTTTAAAATAGAGATGACGTAAAACATTCCTGTAGAAAACTAAGAATTTGCTGAGAGGATAGAGTAAAAAGTTCCACCTTAACATCTAAAGGGAGCAATTAAAGCCCTCATTAATTATTGTGAGATTGCTGGGATGGGGCTGCTTCTCTCCTTCCCTCCTTTTGTCTGTATTTTGGCCATTGTAGTAGTTAGATTCCTTTCAGTTGCAACTAATGGGAAGCAATTCAACTGATAGGTAACTGTGGTTGAGAGGCAGCGTGGGCTCCAGCCATGAGAAGACCAGGAGCTTGTCCTGTTTCTCTGCTTTTCTCTTGGTTCTTTTCTCTGCATTGTTTTTATTCTCAGGCTGGCTTCTCCTCTTGTATTAATATGATTGCCAGCAATATCCAAGGAGGCATGCTTCCTCGGTCATGTCCAGAAGAAAATAGCTCTTCTTCAATATGTCAGACACCTTAGTTATTACCGAATATCTATTCTTCCTTGTGATAACTGATTTTATGTGTCAACTTGACTAGGCTAAGGGATGCCCAGATGTCTGGTAAAATGTGTGTCTTCTGGAAACACCCATTGGAAGAGATTAGCATTTGAATCAGCAAACTGAGTAAAGCAAAGAATCCTCACCCAAGCAGGTTGACCTCATTCAATCTGCTGAGGGCCTGATTACAGCAAAAAGGAGGGGGAGGGGTGAATTTGCTCAGCTGAGTGCCCCAGACATCAGTGCTCCTGGTTCTTGGGCCTTACAACTTGGACCAGGACTTACAAAGTTGTGCCTCCCTGCACCCCACCACCTTCTCGGGCTTTTGGACTGCTGATGGGACTTACATCATTGACTCCTCTGGTTCTGAAGCCTTCAGACTTATACTGAACTAAAGCATTGGCTTTCCTTGTTCTCCAGCTTCTGGATGGCAGCTCATGGGACTCTGTGACTTCCATAACCATGTGAGCCAATTCTTAACGTAACACTTTCTCTTCCAATCTCTCTTCATATATATATATATATATATATATCTTTGTCTATATGGATATGTATTTATGTGATGGAATGAGGGTTCACTGGTGTGCTTAGAGCTTGAGATGGCCTATTTCACTGACTGAAAAGTGAAAGTGAAGTCACTCAGTCGTGTCTGACTCTTTGCAACCCCGTGGTCTGTAGCCCACCAGACTCCTCCCCTCAGTCCATGGGATACTGGAGTGGGTTGCCATTTCCTTCTCCAGGGGATCTTCCTGACCCAGGGATTGAACCCAGATCTCCCACATTGTAGGCTGATGCTTTACAGTCTGAGCCACCAGGGAAGTTCACTGACTAGTCATGTGCATTTGGACAAATCATTTACATTCTCTGTCTCAGTATCCTCACTGTTAAAAGGCAGTGATGATGGCACCTACCATGTGGGTGACTATAGGCTTAAATGAGAATCAGGCATTTAGCACAGGGTCAGTTGCAAAACAAAGCAGACAACATGGGAAAGTCCCTGGGGAGAGTAACATGGAAACTTACATTACCATGTGTAAAATAGATGCTGATGGGAATTTGCTCTCTGACTCATGGAATTCACACAGGGGCTCTGTGACAACCTAGTGGGCTGGGCTGGGGAGGGAGCTGGGAGGGAGGTCCAAAAGAGAGGGACATTTGTATACCTGTGGCTGATTCATGTTGATATTTCACAGAAAACAGCTAAAATCTGTAAAGCAATTATCCTTCAATTAAAACAAACAAAAAAAGTCCACTGCTGGTCACATGGTTCCCCAGCTTCTTTTCCAACAGTGTCTTCATTCTGAAGAATGTTCAGGTGACATAGAAGACAGGATTTTATTTTTTCTCATAAGTTGAAGACACCATTTTTTAAAGATACTGTCAGCAACACTGATTAAGAACATTCTTTATCCAGGTTTTACTCCTAGAGAAGTTAAACACACACATATACCACAACTTTAAAAGGGGTCATTTTTTAATATTTTTAAGTCAATTAACAGTTATTAACTGACTTAACTACCATATGCCACCATCTGGGCAGCATTCATCTAAGATGGCATTTGAGCTGAGGTCTCTGAGCAGATAAAGTTGTAATGGTCTCTGAGCAGATAAAATTGTATGTAGGTATCAGATGGCAGAAACTGGAAGGATCTCTGCTAATGAGCCAGTTGATTTCAGTTCGATATAAGGAGACAATTTCTAAAACTTACACCTGTTTTAAAATTTAGTCAGATGCCCATGGTCATGGTGAGTTGTTTTGTTGGCAATTTCCAAGCAGAGTTGGGGTACAATCATTTATCTGATTGAGAGGTTTACACACAGAATGCATGGTTAGACTAGGTAACTGCTTTGACATGAGACACTTTGATTATGTCTTAATTTCTAGCCATGTCAACAAAAATATGACCTTCATTTAGAATTTGATCTATCAACAAGTCATTGTAACTCTTCACCTACCTGATGAGTTGTCAATACCAGTCAAGAATGTGTAATTCCTTGGAAAACCAGCAATTAAAACTACTCATTTAAAGACATAGCTTAATCAACCTGAAGCTATAGTTATTGAAATAGTCATTGAAAAGTATCTTAGTAAGACAGCAGAAAGCAAATAAAAATTGATGAGGCCAAGTGAAAGGTAAACAGTCCTTTGGAGAGAATTTAAATAATTTCATGCATTTACCTTCACTCACTACAAAAACAAGACAATTATAAGACTTTTGACATTTTAATTATACTGTTGCCATGTATTTTAACTTTAATGTTTTGAACAGTCTTTGATGAAATTGTTTTAATTGAGGTCAATTCAATTTTTGGTTATTATTTATAATTAGGTGGAATTTTCCCTTAATGTAATTTTGCTAAAGACTTTAAAACAGCTGAAAGAAAAGCTAGCAGTATATGCAATGAACAATTATTTATACAACTCTATTTTCTCATCTAATGAACTTAGTAATAAAAATAAAGGGGAGGGAGGAAGGAAGGAAGCTAATATTCACTGGGCCATCACTCTACTGAGTGCCTTGCATTGCACACAGTATCTTATGTAACTTCTAAGTAACTGAGATAAATATCAAATATATTTTATAGACAAGACCTTTCAGAAACATTAAATATCTTGTCCATGGTAAGCCAACACATCCTGGAGCAAAGATTTTGACTCTGAATTGCTTGAATCCACATAAAATCCATCTCTATTACTCTAAAGTGGAGACCTTCCCACCTCAAACTCAAATGCCTTCACCCACTAGCCAGGAACATAAATGAGTGACTGAAGGGTAGGTGTTAGGGGATATAAGTCATGTAGAGGCTAAACTGGAGGGTGCCTCTTTCACCTAAAGGCATTCACATTAAAATAAAAAAAATCATTTTTGGCAGCTGAGCATATTCATTTCCCAGACCTATCAAGCATGAATGCTAAGAGTTTGCAGCCTCTGAAATGCTGTTAAATTTTCATGCTATAGATCGAACATATGGATTGAACAAATGATTTGAGAGACAATCAAAATGCAATTTTGTCTTAATTTCTCTGATCTCTTTAAAATTGCACTTAATGGAAGAGACTTTCCCACTAAAAAATGTGGGCAGGTTCAGAGGACTTTCCTTATGTAAAAGACCCCCACAATGGAATCTTCAGTCCTCCACACTAACCAAAATTTCGTAATTGATTAGTCACCAGTTTTCTCCTTTCCATCAGCTGGCCCCTTGCTGTGAAAGAGCATCATGGTTCTTCTTTTCTTCCTCACCTCTTCTCTCAACTTTCATCTTACTATCCCTGGCGGGGAAAGGAGGAGAGGAGAGGAAGGGCAGATGAAGGGGGTAAAGGCTCTAATAAAGTTCCTACCTGAAATGGTGCTGTTGTGAGTTGGTTCAGGCAGGTATTTAATATTCACTCTCTTTGAAGTTCTTTCAAAGCTCCCTCCGTGATCCCCATCCCTAGGAATTTCTCACCTGCAGCTGCCGTGGAAGGAAGAGGGGGGATGCTGTCATGGATATTTGAGCCTTCACTCCATAAGCCCTAGGATTTCTGACTTTGCCCTCAGCTTTTTGTTGCTGAGTCTTTCCTGGCTTTTAGATATATATGCACAGCAGTTCTGTCTGTAGTAGTTGGTCACTTCTCTGCCCCGTTGGATCTCCTAGGTTAGGGGTCAAGCCCAAGTCTAAACAATAAGGGAGAGATATAAATCACATGTACTGGGCTCTTTGAGTGTCCCACTGAAGCCCCCTGAACCTGCTTACAAAGTTCTAGGTGAAGGTGCAGTCAGGAGGGAGGTGGTGAGGGCTAGGACTGTGGTAGGGTCCAAAAATATCTTCCTGCAAAAATCCTTTTTTGACCCCCTTAAAAAAAATCCCAACCTGGCTGACTGGTCTAAGAGTCAGGAGGACAATTTTCATAATTTTCTCTGTGCACTGTGTATTTTGATTTATTGCATTTCTGGGTGCCTCAGGTGAAACATCAGTTTGGTAACACTCAGCTGTCCCTAAGTAATGCTGATGCAGCTCTGAGCAACAACAACAACAAAAAGTTTAATAGATTCATTAATCTAGTAGAACCTTGGAAAACAGGATCAAGAAGAGCTCCAAGGAGCACCCTTGGGTGGGCTTTGTGGGATCTATAAACCTCCTGGAATTGCATGCAAAATTTCAGTGTGTGTATGTGCAAATATATGTTGTCAGAGGGTTTATGACCCCAAACAGGTTAGAAACTTCAGGGGAAAAATTGTTACAGTGTTTTTCAACATAAAATTCTTGTTTTTGGCGTTGATAACTGTCATGGGAGCACAGGACTAACTAGACTGCTTACTCAAGTTATGCTATAACTGGGTGAAGTCAAGGAAACTGTGGATGTCAACAACTTTGACCCCACCACTCTTTGGGGTCACAAAGAGTTGGACATGACCTGATGATGGAACAACAACAGCAACTCTTTTTCTCAAAACTTGTAACTTTTAATTTCTTGGTTGTCAAAGTTAAACTAGTTTTAAAATAATTTCTATCAGCCTCTTTCTGCTTGTTTTAAAAAGTATTATGGTGGCAGTAGAGAAAGGAAATTGCTTTTTACCAAAACACCATTATCTTTTATGCATATTTTTTTGGTTGTTTTATTTCCATACTGCTACTAAGGAATTTATAGCCATAGAATCTTTTAATGCAGTTAAGGGCAGAAATTATTAAGGAAACAAAAATAGAATTAGGAGAAAAAATCCATATCAAGTAATGGAGGAGTTAAGATGTTCTAGTTAAAATCATAACTGTAAGAGGAGTGCATGAAGATAACCTAACATTTTTTTTCTCATCTAGGCATCTATATATTAATTCTTGATACTTTATACTTACATTTCCACTTCTTATTGAATCTACATCTTTGCTTTGCTTTATACTTATTTCCTCACTGATTTAGCTTGAATCAGAGAAGCACATCAACATTAATCCATATTCAGAGACCTGGGAGTCAACATCGACACCTATCTCTGTGCTCAGAGCTAATTACCCGGTGCAGGCATGCTAAGTCACTATCAGTTCAATTCAGTCGATCAGTCGTGTCCAACTCTATGTGACCCCATGAATCGCAGCACACCAGGCCTCCCTGTCCATCACCAACTCCCGGAGTTCACTCAAACTCACATCCATTGAGTCGGTGATGCCATCCAGCTATCTCTTCCTCTGTTGTCTGCTTCTCCTCCTGCCCCCAGTCCCTCCCAGCATCAGGGTCTTTTCCAACCAGTCAACTCTTCACATGAGGTGGCCAAAGTATTGGAGTTTCAGCTTCAACATCAGTCCTTCCAATGAACACTCAGGACTGTTCTCCTTTAGGATGGACTTGCTGGATCTCCTTGCAGTCCAAGGGACTCTCAAGAGTCTTCTCCAATACCACAGTTCAAAAGCATCAATTCTTCAGTGCTCAGCTTTCTTCACAGTCCAACTCTCACATCCATACATGACCACTGGAAAAACCATAGCCTTGACTAGACAGACCTTAGTTCTGTTCAACTCTTTGTAACCCTATGGACAGAGGAGTCTGGCCAGCTACACAGTAGTACCCTATGAACTGAAAGCCCGCCAGGCTCCTTAGTCCATGGGATTCTCTAGGAAAGTATACTGGAGTGGGTTGCCTTACCCTCCTCCAGGGGATCTTCCCAACCCAGAGGTCGAACCAGCATCTTATGTCTCCTATATTCTTTACCACTAGTGCCATCTGGGAAGCTATCCTGACCCTTAAACTAACAAGGAGTTTTAAAAATGAAACTTTTCAGCAATACCAATAATCAAGGTAGTAATGAAGACATTTAGATTTTTCTTTGTTNTATATTCTTTACCACTAGTGCCATCTGGGAAGCTATCCTGACCCTTAAACTAACAAGGAGTTTTAAAAATGAAACTTTTCAGCAATACCAATAATCAAGGTAGTAATGAAGACATTTAGATTTTTCTTTGTTGTTCAGTTCAGTTCAGTCGCTCAGTT
Source organism: Neotragus pygmaeus (assembly GCA_006410875.1). NCBI lineage: Eukaryota > Metazoa > Chordata > Mammalia > Artiodactyla > Bovidae > Neotragus > Neotragus pygmaeus. The sequence goes on along the minus strand of SJYV01039206.1, from coordinate 38,732 downwards.
GTGTCTGACTCTTTGTGACCCCATGAATCGCAGCACGCCAGGCCTCCCTGGCCATCACCAACTCCCGGAGTTCAGTAAAACTCGCATCCATCAAGTCAGTGATGCCATCCAGCCATCTCATCCTCGGTCGTCCCCTTCTCCTCCTGCCCCCATCCCTCCCAGCATCAGAGTCTTTTCCAATGAGTCAACTCTTCGCACAAAATGGCCAAAGTACTGGAATTTCAGCTTCAGCATCATTCCCTCCAAAGAAATCCCAGGGCTGATCACCTTCAGAATGGACTGGTTGGATCTTCTTGCAGTCCAAGGGACTCTCAAGAGTCTTCTCTAACACCACAGTTCAAAAGCATCAGTTCTTCCGCACTCAGCTTTCCTCACAGTCCAACCTTCACATCCATTCATGAAAAACCATAGCCTTGAGCTATGGGAAAAACCATAGCCTTGAGCAGACGGCCCTTTGTTGGCAAAGTAATGTCTCTGCTTTTGAATATATGCTATCGAGGTTGGTCATAACTTTTCTTCCAAGGGGTAAGCATCTTTTAATTTCGTGGCTGCAGTCACCATCTGCAGTGATTTTAGAGCCCGCCCCCCCCAAAAAAAGTCCGACACTGTTTCCACTGTTTCCCCATCTATTTCTCATGAAGTTTTGGGACCAGATGCCCTGATCTTTGTTTTCTGAATGTTGAGCTTTAAGCCAACTTTTTCACTCTCCACTTTCACTTTCATCAAGAGGCTTTTTAGCGCCTCTTCACTTTCTGCCATGAGGGTGATATCATCTGCATATCTGAGGTTATTGATATTTCTCCTGGCAGTCTTGATTCCAGCTTGTGCTTCCTCCAGCCCAGCATTTCTCATGATATACTCTGCATATAAGTTATATAAGCAGGGTGACAATATACAGCCTTGATGTACTCTTTCTTCTATTTGGAATCAGTCTGTTGTCTATGCCCACTTCTAACTGTTGCTTCCTGACCTGCATGTAGGTTTCTCAAGAGACAGGTCAGGTGGTATATTCCCATCTCTTTCAGAATTTCCACAGTGTACTTAAAAAAATTCTTTGAAGTGTAACTCCTTCTTTGAGACAGGAAATAATAAGTTGCAACATTAATTCAGGAATCATTGAGGTCACTCACATTCAGCTTCCTTTCACAGATTTTATTTTTCTCAAGCCCTTTTTGCTTCCTCATCACCTTTCTCTTCACTTTTAGCAGATAAATTTGCTGCATTGCAGCTTAAGAAAGCACAGCCCTTAAGGTAGCAGCTTTATGATTTTCTATGGTTAACAGCACATACAACTGTCCCACTTTTTGCTGCTGTTTTAGAGACAGAGGTGGCCTCTTTTCCTTGAAGACGGGCTGACCTGTGTCCTGCCTCTCCTCGCTGACTTCACACATCAGTTTTACTGTCTTTCATCTCTTCTAAGGCTCTGTCTTTTCCAGTGCTTTCTCTTGTGCTTACAAACGGGTTTTTGTATTCTCCATCCCAGAAAAGACTGACTGGTCATCCCAATATCTCCTTACCTACTTCTACACTGTTCTTGTCCCTCATTCTCTCCACTCTTTTAATTCACATTTACTCCTTTATCCTTTGCATGCCACCAAACTAAAAACATGGCAGGTGAAAGGCCATTTAAAAAGAAGGCCAAAAAAGAGAAAAATCCAAAAACCAAATAAAGGACAAGGTATGTATGGCATTAGCATCCTTTCCAGTCTTTCCCACGTATGTCATATTATTTACAACTTTGTCCTCAGAGTGTAATATAATCTCCTGTTTATTTATCTTTGCTGAATACAATGCCTGGTATATTGTAGATGAGTACCAGATAGTAAATAGATGAATAAATATTTAATAAAATTTGCTTTTTGCATTATGTCAGTTATCTATCGCCATATAAATACTGTATAACAACCACAAAACCTCCTGTGACATGCAGCAGTAAATATTTCATGAGTCTGTAGTGTCCAGCTGGTCTGGGGTTGGCGCAGTTGACTGTACGGGCTTCCTTATGTGGTAGCCGTGGGCTGTCTAGGGCAGCTCTGTTGATCTTGGCTGGGCTCCCTGATGTGTCTGAGAGTTGTCTGGCTGTCAGATGGCTTAGAATGGCCAGACAGCTCAGACAACGAGGGAGACTTGGCACCACTTCTATGTCCTGGCCTCCAGCAGGATTGCCTGGAATGATTTTCGTGGAGATGGCTGAGGTGCTAGTGTGAGGACAAGCACACTGCGAGAGTATTTTTCAAGACAGCTTCTGCATGATTGCTAGCACCTCATTGTTCAAGGCCAGTCCCGTGCCTGAACTCAGGATCAAGGGCAGGAAAGTCATCTTGTCTCTTTGTCGAGAGTAACTGAAAAGCCTCAAGGGAAAATGTATGAATATAAGAAAGAATTAAAAAATTGGGATGCTTCCCCGGTGGCTCAGAGGTTAAAAGTGTCTGTCTGCAATGCGGGAGACCTGGGTTTGATCCTTGGGTTGGGAAGATCCCCTGGAGAAGGAAATGGCAACCCACTCCAGTATTCTTGCCTGGAGAATCCCATGGATAGAAGAGTCTAGTGGGCTATAGTCCACGGGGTCGCAAAGAGTCAATTAATCCACCAAACAATGATCTTCAGTTTGATCATTCGATTCATTTGCATCACTGTTCCTAAAGATCTCCTACTTAGGAAGCAACTGGTTGTTTTCTTTTGTTTCACTCTTATAGTTAGAAGCATATTCAACAATTCTCTTACTGAATTTATTCCTTTGTATATCATTAAGTGGCTGAAACAAACCATGGCTGATTTCTCCTATGTAGTGAATTTGGAGGGTATGTGGTGGCTGTTGGCATTGATTCGGTGGTTCACTGGTTTCAAGGCCAGTGAATCTGTGATGTTTGTGACCTTTCCTTTATGTCCAGAATATGGCTGCTACATCTTCAACTCCCACTTGCCCGTTTAAAGCAGGAAGAAGGAGGACTAAAAGGTGCAGATTCGCTGTTACTTTTCTCAACTAGAACTATGATATGTGGCCACTCCTGGCACCAGAAGATGTGCAGAGAAAAGGGTTAGGGATGAGTCAGTGATTCTGAAGTGTCTGCCATATCTAGCATACAGTCCCAGGAGTGGGGTGATCAGGTCAAGGTGCCATGAATTTTTTTTAATGTTTCTTACTACTTCTTATTATATTCCTTTTCAAAAGGATCTTTCCAGTTCACAGTGCCCTTGGCAGCACCTTCATCATACTTTCATCACAGCCTTGGCAGCATGCTTTGACCACTAATGAAGCTGAACATTCTCAACGTGCTATTCCATAACTTTTTTTCTGAAAATTTTGTTTATATTCTTTTTAAAAGTTTTCTTACACATTTAAACATACTCTTCAAAAATTAAAGGTATTAACTCTTGATCACATCTGTTACCTGTTTCCCTTTTTCCTTTGAAAGTTCCCATTTTTGGAGACATTTAGAGATCTTTGTATAATTGCCTTGGGTACCTAACTATAGATATTTGATTTCTGCAGGACCACAGCTTAGCCCTTTTTGTGAATTGAGAAGGTCCTCTTTGCAAGACATTTTATTTACATCTGTTAGAATATTATCCATTCATAATGGTTTTATTAGAATAAGTCACCAGAACACCATTTTTTAGAAATTTTTCTGAATAAGTACACAATTCTATTATTTTTGTATGTGAACAGTGCTTCCATAGATATGCATTTAAAGTCCCTCCAACTGAGCATACATGTATAGCTTCCAAAAAGTCAGAAGATTCATGCAAATGGTTAAATTGCAACAAAAGGAAGATTATTAAGAATTGGGCTCTGCAGGAGACTAAAAATAAGGTATAATTGCCTTCGGAATCAATTAAAGTCATTAAAAAGGTGTCTGCTCAAAGATTTCCTACTTTGAATTGATTAAAGATAAATTTAAGATTATATTGCAGTTACTGACAGTAATAACAGCATATGGGATGATCTAACTGAAATTTAAAAGGGAAGTAAATGATGTATACTATGAATTTATGTATTTTAATTCAAAAACTTTTTAAAAACAAGTTTATTTAAAAATGTACTTGAAAATTAATTCTAAGTAAGCACAGTGAAGTTGAAAGAAAACTATATACTAACTTTTTTTGTTCTTTCTTTTGTTAATTCTATAATTTTTGAAAATCACTTAATTTCTATAAGCCTCAGTTTCTTCATCTATAAAATGGAGACAATGACATTGGCCTTATGCAACTTCAGTTCAGTTCAGTTGCTCAGTTGTGTCCAATTCTTTGAGACCTCATGGGCTACAGTATACCAGGCCTCCCTGTCCATCACCAAATCCTGGAGCTTGCTCAAACTCATGTCCATTGAGTTGATGATGCCATCCAATTATCTCATCCTCTGTCATCCCCTTCTGCTCCCACATTCATTCTTTCCTGGCATGAGGATATTTTCAAATGAGTCAGTTCTTCGCATCAGGTGGCCAAAGTATTGGAATTTCAGCTTCAGCATCAGTCCTTCCAATGAATACCCAGGACTTATCTCCTTTAGGATGGACCAGTTGGATCTCCTTGCAGTCCAAGGGACTCTCAAGAGTCTTCTCCAGCACCACAGTTCAAAAGCATCAATTCTTTGGTGCTCAGCTTTCTTTATAGTCCAACTCTCACACCCATACATGACTACTGGGAAAAACCATAGCCTTGATTAGACAGACCTTAGTTGGCAAAGTAATGTCTCTGCTTTTGAATATGCTATCTAGGTGGGTCATAACTTTCTTTCCAAGGGGTAAGCATGTTAATTTCATGTCTGCAGTCACCATCTGCAGTGATTTTCGAGCCCTGAAAAATAAAGTCAGCCACTGTTTCCACTGTTTCCCCATCTATTTCTCATGAAGTGTTGGGACCAGATGCTCTGATCTTTGTTTTCTGAATGTTTAGCTTTAAGCCAACTTTTTCACTCTCCTCTTTCACTTTCATCAAGAGGTTTTTTAGCTCCCTTCACTTTCTGCCATAAGGGTGGTGTCATCTGCATATCTAAGGTTATTGATATTTCTCCCAGGAAACTTGATTCCAGCTTTATCCAGCCCAGCATTTCTCATACTCTGCATATAAGTTAAATAAGCATGGTGACAATATACAGCCTTAACTCGCACCTTTTCCTATTTGGAACAAGTCTGTTGTTCCACGTCCAGTTCTAACTGTTGCTTCCTGACCTGCATATAGATTTCTCAGGAGGCAGGTCAGGTGGTCTGATGTTCCCATCTCTTTCAGAATTTTCCACAGTTTATTGTGATCCACACAGTCAAAGGCTTTGGCATAGTCAATAAAGCAGAAATAGATATTTCTGGAACTCTCTTGCTTTTTCCATGATCCAGCAGATGTTGGCAATTTGACTCTAGTTCTCTGCCTTTTCTAAACCCAGGTTGAACATCTAGAAGTTCAAGGTTCACGTACTGTTGAAGCCTGGCTTGGAGAATTTTGAGCATTACTTTGCTAGCGTGTGAAATGAGTACAACTGTGTGATAGTTTGAGCATTCTTTGGCATTACCTTTCTTAGGGATTAGAATGAAAACTGATCTTTTCCAGTCCTGTGGCCACTGCTGAGTTTTCCAAATTTGCTGGCACATTGAGTGCAGCACTTTCACAGCATCATCTTTTAGGATTTGAAATAGCTCAACTGGGATTCCATCACCTCCACTAGCTTTGTTCATAGTGATGCTTCCTAAGCCCCACTTGACTTCACATTCCAGGATGTCTGGCTCTAGGTGAGCGATCACACCATCGTGATTATCTGGGTCATGAAGATCTTTTTTGTACAGTTCTTCTGTGTAATCCTGCCACTTCGTCTTAATATCTTCTGCTTCTGTTAGGTTCATACCATTTTTGTCCTTTATCGAGCCCATCTTTGCATGAAATGTTCCCTTAGTATCTCTAATTTTCTTGAATAGATCTCTAGTCTTTCCCATTCTATTGTTTTCCTCTATTTCTTTGCATTGATCACTGAGGAAGGCTTTCTTATCTCTCCTTGCTATTCTTTGGAATTTTACCTTCAAATTGGTATATCTTTCCTTTTCTCCTTTGCTTTTTGCATCTCTTCTTTTCACAGCTATTTGTAAGGCCTTCTCAGACACCCATTTTGCTTTTTTGCATTTCTTTTTTTGGAAGGATGGTCTTACTCCCTGTCTTCTGTACAATGTAATGAACCTCTGTCCATAGTTCATCAGGCACTCTATAAGATCTAGTCCCTTAAATGTATTTCTCACTTACACTGTATAATATTAAAGGATTTGATTTAGATCATACCTGAATGGCTTAGTGGTTTTCCCTACTTTCTTCCATTTAAGTCTGAATTTGGCAATAAAGAGTTCATGATCTGAGCCACAGTAGGCTCCCGGTCTTGTTTTTGCTGACTGTATAAAGCTTCTCCATCTTTGACTGCACAGAACATAATCAGTCTGATTTCGGTGTTGACCATATGTTGATGTCCATGTGTAGAGTCTTCTCTTGTGTGTAAAAATAATTATTTTAAAAGAATTCAATGAAGTAAAAATGATCCAACTTGTTTAAATAGAGTTTAAATGAAAACTATTATTCTTACAATACATTTAACTTTATAAAATATTACATTTGCTTACTTTATTTAAAATGATTGGAGGAGAAGGAAAATGTAAGTATATTTATGAAATTTAAAAAACTGTATCAGCAGAAGGTATAAAGTGATTAATGATCTTTTTGTAGCCAATGTACTGTAAGGTAAATTTGGTATGATTATATGGTTTGGTGAAGAAAGCTTTATATGGAGAAGAAAAGCTTCCATTCTAAAATTAACCCTAAGCTGTCTTCTCAAAAATTATTTAATTTGACTGTAAAGTAAAGAATACAAAATCTAGTGCCCATTTTTCTTCTCATTTTGTTTAGATCCAGATGTTTTCCCTGTACTCTTAGCTGTTGCAAACATCATCCATTGGCTGGCAGAATATGTAGAAAAGATATTTGTTGAAGCATTTTGGTTTATATGTATAGACAGTTTTGGCTGGGTCTATAAAGAGAAGCCCCTTTGAAAAAATATTTAGCAACTTAGTTTAAAAAACAAAACCACAACTTATCTAAACTTGTTTATTCAGAGATTTTGATTCCACTGTAATTTTCTGAAGGACAAACTCTGTGAGCTACTTAAAAAGGCAACAGATATCTTTTTAGAAATATGTCTTTGATTTTTACAGAGATCAAGTCAATAATCCTATGTGATGTGATGGGCTGAAATATATAGTTNACCTTTCTTAGGGATTAGAATGAAAACTGATCTTTTCCAGTCCTGTGGCCACTGCTGAGTTTTCCAAATTTGCTGGCACATTGAGTGCAGCACTTTCACAGCATCATCTTTTAGGATTTGAAATTGCTCAACTGGGATTCCATCACCTCCACTAGCTTTGTTCATAGTGATGCTTCCTAAGCCCCACTTGACTTCACATTCCAGGATGTCTGGCTCTAGGTGAGCGATCACACCATCGTGATTATCTGGGTCATGAAGATCTTTTTTGTACAGTTCTTCTGTGTAATCCTGCCACTTCGTCTTAATATCTTCTGCTTCTGTTAGGTTCATACCATTTTTGTCCTTTATCGAGCCCATCTTTGCATGAAATGTTCCCTTAGTATCTCTAATTTTCTTGAATAGATCTCTAGTCTTTCCCATTCTATTGTTTTCCTCTATTTCTTTGCATTGATCACTGAGGAAGGCTTTCTTATCTCTCCTTGCTATTCTTTGGAATTTTACCTTCAAATTGGTATATCTTTCCTTTTCTCCTTTGCTTTTTGCATCTCTTCTTTTCACAGCTATTTGTAAGGCCTTCTCAGACACCCATTTTGCTTTTTTGCATTTCCTTTTTTGGAAGGATGGTCTTACTCCCTGTCTTCTGTACAATGTAATGAACCTCTGTCCATAGTTCATCAGGCACTCTATAAGATCTAGTCCCTTAAATGTATTTCTCACTTACACTGTATAATCTTAAAGGATTTGATTTAGATCATACCTGAATGGCTTAGTGGTTTTCCCTACTTTCTTCCATTTAAGTCTGAATTTGGCAATAAAGAGTTCATGATCTGAGCCACAGTAGGCTCCCGGTCTTGTTTTTGCTGACTGTATAAAGCTTCTCCATCTTTGACTGCACAGAACATAATCAGTCTGATTTCGGTGTTGACCATATGTTGATGTCCATGTGTAGAGTCTTCTCTTGTGTGTAAAAATAATTATTTTAAAAGAATTCAATGAAGTAAAAATGATCCAACTTGTTTAAATAGAGTTTAAATGAAAACTATTATTCTTACAATACATTTAACTTTATAAAATATTACATTTGCTTACTTTATTTAAAATGATTGGAGGAGAAGGAAAATGTAAGTATATTTATGAAATTTAAAAAACTGTATCAGCAGAAGGTATAAAGTGATTAATGATCTTTTTGTAGCCAATGTACTGTAAGGTAAATTTGGTATGATTATATGGTTTGGTGAAGAAAGCTTTATATGGAGAAGAAAAGCTTCCATTCTAAAATTAACCCTAAGCTGTCTTCTCAAAAATTATTTAATTTGACTGTAAAGTAAAGAATACAAAATCTAGTGCCCATTTTTCTTCTCATTTTGTTTAGATCCAGATGTTTTCCCTGTACTCTTAGCTGTTGCAAACATCATCCATTGGCTGGCAGAATATGTAGAAAAGATATTTGTTGAAGCATTTTGGTTTATATGTATAGACAGTTTTGGCTGGGTCTATAAAGAGAAGCCCCTTTGAAAAAATATTTAGCAACTTAGTTTAAAAAACAAAACCACAACTTATCTAAACTTGTTTATTCAGAGATTTTGATTCCACTGTAATTTTCTGAAGGACAAACTCTGTGAGCTACTTAAAAAGGCAACAGATATCTTTTTAGAAATATGTCTTTGATTTTTACAGAGATCAAGTCAATAATCCTATGTGATGTGATGGGCTGAAATATATAGTTTTGGATATTTACATTTTTCTATCCTGTCTCAGCCAGCCATGAAGATGGGGCCAGGTTGTCTTGGTGTTCTGTGATGTACAGAGTGGGGACTAATAGGTTCAGGAGTAAGGAAGATTGGCAGACACTGCAACTGAGAGAAAAGAGGCCAGGTTCTAACTGGAGCTTGACAAGTAACTTACAGAATCCTACTATTTAAAGCTATTATCACTATAAACTTGTCAATTGCTTTTAGTTGCCATAATACATAAAAGCTTAACTATAATTCTATTTTGAGCAGTAATACTCATCACTGTGGAGATAAACTCTAAGCTGATAAATGCTCTGCTTAAAACAAGAGGATCTTATTGATTACCTAGGTCCAAACCACAGTGTGATAGCATAATATTTTAGCTTTAGGGGTAGTGTTGTTGCAGTTTTATTGGTATGGTTTATTATTTATAATCTTAGCTATCATATCCCTTCTCTCTAGATATCCATCAACTTTTGTATATACAGCTAAAGACAGTAGAAGTCAATTGAAATTAAACCCAAATCCCTTAAATTTATTGCATATACTCTAGCTCATGGCAGGATTTCAATATGATCAACTAAATGTTAGTAAACAGAACACTACATAAGAAAATTGGATTTTGCTATGAGTTAGACAGGGCTAGTAAAAAAACCCTACTGGTTTCTATTTTAGATAGGTTGGGATTTAAGTGAGAATTACTAAATTTTATTGTATCTTTAGAGTAATAATCTGACATTTCTAGTGATCTCCATAAACTTTCATTACCCTATAACAGTTTATTAAGCTACTGGGTCTTCATAAATATGCAAACTAGCTTAGTAAGATGGTTTGCCATGATTGCTCATCAGTTTGGTATTGAAAAGGCACTAACCCAGTCAGTAGAAATGCCTGGTGGTGGAATGGTCTATGGCATTCCTAATTTTGAAGCTTACTTGTCTTAAAGGGGTCCTTAACTATTAAAATAATAGAATCACATTATTAGTGTGAGTGGGGTGACTATTTTGTTCATTGGACTTTTATCTTTTCACAAACCCGTAAACAGTCTTAATAGATGTAAGTTTACCTCCTGGTAATTTTATTACATAGATAGTTATTGTTTGGGAAATAAATTGCTGGCAAATTAAATGGACAAAAAATTAGTCTTAGAGTGGATCAAGAAAAATGTATATATATTAAAGGAACTCTAGAACAAAGAATTTATTCGGAATAAGGTCTAATTTCTTATAGAGAGAAAGCTTTTGTGAATATTTAAAAACAGGTGTTTCATGTAGTAATTATTGATTCATAGACCATTACAAAGAAATGTAGAGGGCAGTCCCACACATCGGTTCTAAACCTTCAATGCCAACACTGCACACAACTGCAGGATAATATCACAGCCAAGAATATGACATTGGCACAATCTACACAGAATATTCAGATTTCATCAATTACACATTGATGTGTATGTGTGTCGCACAGAGTTGGACACGACTGAAGAGACTTAGCAGCAGCAGCATGTAGCTCTATGCAGTTTTGTCACATGGGCAATCTGTGTAACCACCACTGTAATCAAGATACTCAACTGCACCATCATCACAAGACTGCTTTATGATCCTCCTTTATAGCATACCCATCTCCTCCCCTTTTCCTGCCTCCTAAAAACCACTAGTCCTATCTCTATTTCCATAATTATGTAATTTCATGATTGTTACACAGATGAAATCTTGCAATATGAATACTTTTGAGATTGACTTTCTTCACTCAGATTTTATTTTTTTGGAGTTCATTCATGTTATTACACATAGTCATTCATTGCTTTTTTCTTGCTGAGTAGTATGTAATGACATGGATATAGCAGTATATTGAAAGGTATCAGGATAGTTTACAGTTTGGGCTCATATGCATGAATCTGCTATGAATATACCTAAGTTCTTCTGTGAAAATGTTTATTTTTCTGGGATAAATGATCAAGAGTGCAATGGCTCTATCATGTAATAAGCCCATTTTCAATTTGGAAAGGGACTGCCAAACTTCTCAGAGTGGTTGTGCCATTTTACATTATCACAAGCAATGTATGAGTAATCTAGTTTCTCTCCATTTCTGTTAGTGTTTGGCATTTTTCATTTTAGTTCCACTGATACGTGTGTAATGATATCTCACTGTGGTTTTAATTTGCATTTCTGATGGATACTAATGTTAAACACATGACTTTAAAAAGAAGACCCAGAGGGAGAAGGGGGGGGTGTTCAGGATAGGAAACACCTGTATACCCGTGGCGGATTCATGTTGATGTATGGCAAAACCAATACAATATTGTAAAGTAATTAACCTCCAATTAAAATAAATAAATTTATATTAAAAAATAAAAAAAATAAAAGACTGCTTTTCTTTAAAGTTTTTAGGTATATTAATTAAGGATTTGTAGAGAAACTGAACCAATGGAATATGAAAGAGGTAGAGAGGTGTTTAGCTTATCTGGAGAAACTGACTATGCATGTGTACAGGCTGGAAAGTGTAAAATCCATAGAACAATCTACAGGTTGGAAATTCAGGTAAGAATTGATGTTATAGTCTTGAGTCTAAATGTTAGAAATTCAGGTAGAATTTCAAGATATAAGCATCTGAATGCAGAGTTCAAAAGAATAGCAAGGAGAGATAAGAAAGCCTTGCTCAGCGATCAATGCAAAGAAATAGAGGAAAACAACAGAATGGGAAAGACGAGAGATCTATTCAAGAAAATTAGAGATACCAAGGGACCATTTCATGCAAAGATGGGATTGATAAAGGACAGAAATGGTCTGGACCTAACAGAAGCAGAAGATATTAAGAAGAGGTGGCAAGAATACACAGAAGAACTGTACAAAAAAGATCTTCACGACCTAGATAATCACGATAGTGTGACCACTCTTCTAGAGCCAGACATCCTGGAATGTAAAGTCAAGTGGATCTTAGACAGCATCACTATGAACAAAGCTAGTGGAGGTGATGGAATTCCAGTTGAGCTATTTCAAATCCTAAAAGATGATGCTGTGAAAGTGCTGCACTCAAAATGCCAGCAAATTTGGAAAACTCAGCAGTGGCCACAGGACTGGAAAAAGTGTTTTCATTCCAATCCCAAAGAAAGGCAATGCCAAAGAATGCTCGAACTACCACACAATTGCAGTCATCTCACATGCTAGCAAAGTAATGCTCAAAATTCTCCAAGCCATGCTTCAGCAATATATTAACCTTGAACTTCCAGATGTTCAAGCTGGTTTTAGAAACAGCAAAGGAACCAGAGATCATATTGCCAACANGCCAGCAAATTTGGAAAACTCAGCAGTGGCCACAGGACTGGAAAAAGTGTTTTCATTCCAATCCCAAAGAAAGGCAATGCCAAAGAATGCTCGAACTACCACACAATTGCAGTCATCTCACATGCTAGCAAAGTAATGCTCAAAATTCTCCAAGCCATGCTTCAGCAATATATTAACCTTGAACTTCCAGATGTTCAAGCTGGTTTTAGAAACAGCAAAGGAACCAGAGATCATATTGCCAACATCTGCTGGATCATGGAAAAAGCAAGAGAGTTCCAGAAAAACATCTATTTCTGCTTTATTGACTATGCCAAAGCCTTTGACTGTGTGGATCACAATAAACTGTGGAAAATTCTGAAAGAGTTGGGAATACCAGAATTGACCTGCCTCTTGAGAAACCTATATACAGGTCAGGAAGCAACAGTTAGAACTGGGCATGGAACAACAGACTGGTTCCAAATAGGAAAAGAAGTATGTCAAGGCTGTATATTGTCACCTTGCTTATTTAACTATATGCGGAGTACATCATGAGAAATGCTGGACTGGAAGAAGCACAAGCTGGAATCAAGATTGCTGGGAGAAATATCAGTAACCTCAGATATGCAGATGACACCATCCTTAAGGCAGAAAGCAAAGAAGAACTAAAGAACCTCTTGATGAAAGTGAAAGAGAAGAGTGGAAAAGTTGGCTTAAAACTCAACATTCAGAAAACTAAGATCATGGCATCTGGTCCCATCACTTCATGGCAAATAGATGGGAAAACAGCAACAGACTTTATTTTTTGGGCTCCAAAATCACTGCTGATGGTGACTGAAGCCGTGAAATTAAAAGACGCTTACTCCTTGGAACAAAAGTTATGATCAACCTAGACAGCATATTGAAAAGCAGAGACATTACTTTCCCAACAAAGGTCCATCTAGTGAAAGCTATAGTTTTTCCAGGATGTGAGAGTTGGACTATAAAGAAAACAGCACCGAAGAATTGATGCTTTTGAACTGTGGTGTTGGAGAAGACTCTTGAGAGTCCCTTGGACTGCAAAGAGATCCAACCAGTCCATTCTAGAGGAGATCAGTTCTGGGTATTCATTGGAAAGACTGATGCTAAAGCTGAAACTCCAATACTTTGGCCACCTCATGTGAAGAGTTGACTCATTGGTAAAGATCCTGAAGCTGGGAGGGATTGGGGGCAGGAGGAGAAGGGGATGACAGAGGATGAGATGGCTGGATGGAATCACCAACTCGATGGACATGAGTTTGAGTGGACTCTGGGAGTTGGTGATGGACAGGGAGACCTCGCATGCTGCAATTCATGGGGTCGCGAAGAGTTGGATGCGACTGAGCAACTGAAATGAACTGAACTGAACTGATGAGGCAGAAATTTCTTCTTCTTTGGGAATCCTCCATTTTTCTCTTAAGGCCTTTAATGGATTGAATGAGGCCCACCCCCATTATGGAGGGTAATGTCTTGCTGAAAGTCAAGTGACTGTAAACGTTAATCACAGCTTAAAAATACCTTTACAGTAATAACTAAATTAGTACTTGACCAAATTAGTCCAACTACATAGTCTAGCCAAATTGATGGATAAAGTGAACCATCCCAGATGCCTTTTATTGAATGGATGCTATTTTAAAAATTGTTTATTTATTTTAAAATTATGGAAAATATACATGACAAAAATTTGCCATTATAACCATTAAAAAAATATTGATTTATTTATTTTGCCTCTGCTGTGTCTTCATTGCTGAGCGGGCTTTTCTCTAGTTGCAGCAAGCAAGGGCTACTCTCCAGTTACAATGCACAGGTTTCTCATTGCAGTAGCTTCTCTTGTTGCAGAGCATGAGTTCGAGGGTGTGTGGACCTCTGTAGTTGCAGTGTGTGAACTTAGTAATTGTGGATCCTGGGCTCTGGAGCACAGGTTCAATAGTTGTTGCACAGGGCCTTAGTTGCTTTGTTGCAAGTGGGATTTTCCCAGATCAGGGACTGAACTCAAGTCTCCTGCATCAGCAGGTAAATTTGTCACCACTGAGCCACCAGGGAAGTCCCATTTTAACCATTTTTAAGTGGACAGTTTAGTGACATAAATATGTTCACGTTGTTATGCAACTGTCACCATCATCTATCTCCAGAACTCTTTTAATATTGCAAAACTGAAACTGTTGAACAATAACTCTCTTATCTTTCCACCCCTCAGTCTCTAGTAACCATTATTCTACTTTCTGTCTCTATGTATTGAACCACTCTAGGCATCTCCTAAGTTGAATCATACAATATTTGGCCTTTTGTGACTGGCTTATTTCATGTACCAAAGTGTCTTCAAGTTTCACTCATGTTGCAGTATGTCAGATTTTCCTTCTTTTGGAGGTTGAATTTATTGTTGCATGTATATGCCACATTTTGTTCATCCATTCATCTGTGGATGGACACTTGGGTTGCTTCTACCTTTGGGATTGGGGATACTATTATGATTATGGGTTGCCATTATCTGTCTGTACCTGCTTTCAATTCAGAAGTGAACTTTTCAATCCAGAAGTGGAATTGCTGGATCATATGGTAATTCTATGTTTAATTTTTGAGGAGACTTCATTATGTTTTCCACTGTGACTGTGCCGTATTACATTTGAACCAGCAGTATATAAGGATTCCAGTTTCTACATCCTTGCCAAATTTGTGTTTGCTGTGCTATTTTTTGTTTTAATTCCTAAAGAGATGGGAATACCAGACCACCTTATTTAAAATTCTTAAAGAGATAGAATGCCAGACCACCTTACCTGCCTCCTGAGAAATCTGTATGTAAGTCAAGAAGCAACAGTCAGAACTGGGCATGAAACAACAGACTGGTTCCAAACAGGGAAAGGAGTACGTCAAGGCTGTATATTGTCACCCTGCCTATTTAACTTAGTACGTCATGTGAAATGCTGCCCTGGATGAAGCACAAGCTGGAGTCAAGATTGCTGGGAGAAGAAATATCAATAACCTCAGATATGCAGATGACATCACTCTTATGACAGAAAGTGAAGAAGAACTAAAGAGCTTCTTGATTAAAGTGAAAGCTGCTGCTTCTGCTAAGTCCCTTCAGTCGTGTCTGATTCTGTGCAACCCCATAGACAGCAGACAACCAGGCTCCTCTGTCCCTGGGATTCTCCAGGCAAGAACACTGGAGTGGGTTGCCATTTCCTTCCCCAATGCATGCATGCATGCTAAGTTGCTTCAGTTGTGTCTGACTCTGTGTGACTATATGGACAGCAGCTCACCAGGCTCCTTTGTCCACAGGATTCTCTAGACAAGAATACTGGAGTGGGTTGCCATTTCCTTCTCCAGAAAGTGAAAGAGGAGAGTGAAAAAGCTGGCTTAAAACTCAGCATTCAGAAAACTCAGATCATGGCATCCAGTCTCATCACTTCATGGCAAATAGATGGGGAAACAGTGGAAACAGTGAGAGACTTTATTTGTTTTGGCTCCAGAATCACTGCAGATGATGACTGCAGCCATGAAATTAAAAGATGCTTGCTTCTTGTAAGAAAAGTTATGACTAACATAGACAGCATGTTAAAAAGCAGAGACATTACTTTGTCAACAAAGGTCTTTCTAGTCAGCTATGGTTTTTCCAGTGGTCATGTATGGATGTGAGAGTTGGACTAAAGCTGAGTGCCAAAGATTTGAACTTTTGAACTGTGGTGTTGGAGAAGACTCTTGAGAATCCCTTGGACTGCAAGGAGATTCAACCAGTCCATCCGAAAGGAAATCAGTCCTGATTATTCATTGGAAGGACTGATGCTGAAGCTGAAACTCCAATACTTTGGCACCTGATGTGAAAAACTGACTCATTGAAAAGACTCAGATGCTGGGAAAGATTGAAGGCAGGAAGAGAAAGGGACGACAGAGGATGAGATGGTTGGATGACATCACCAACTCGATGGATGTGAGTTTGAGCAAGCTCCAGGAGTTGGTGATGGACAAGGAAGCCTAGTGTGCTGCAGTCCATGAGGTCACAAAGAGTTGGACATGAATGAGCAGTTGAACTTAACTGTATTTATTAAAAACTTTTTTCTTGAATTTGGTCATTTTAATAGTAGCATCTAGCTTCATTAACAAATTTGCTTGTTAAATAGCACTTCTTGGAAAGAGCATATGAGTACATGTCAGGATTGGATATCAGCCTTGATTCTGTAGTGTAGAGCTGAGCTACCTTGGGCAGATTGCTTAATGTTTTTCTTAATTATGAGACACATGTACCCCAGTGTTCATTGCATCACTGTTTATAATAGCCAGGACATGGAAACAACCTAGATGTCCATCAACAGATGAATGGATAAGCAAGCTGTGGTATATATACACAATGGAGTATCACTCAGCCATTAAAAAGAATAAATTTGAATCAGTTCTAATAAGATGGATGAAACTGGAGCCTATTATACAGAGTGAAGTAAGCCAGAAAGAAAAACACCAATACAGTATACTGACACATATATATGGAATTTAGAAAGATAGTAATGATGACCCTGTATGTGAGACAACAAAAGAGACACAGACATAGAGAACGGACTTTTGGCCTCTGAGGGAGTAGGAGAGGGTGGGATGATTTGGGAGAATGGCATTGAAGCATATATACTATTATGTAAGAAACGAGGCATAGGTCTATGTTCGATGCAGGATCCAGGATGCTTGGGGCTGGTGCACGGGAATGATCCAGAGAGCGTTGTGGGGTGGGAGGTGGGAGGGGGATTCAGGATTGGGAGCTTGTGTACACCTGTGGTGGATTCATGTCGATGTATGGCAAAGCCAATAGAGTATCATAAAATAAAATTAAATAAATAAATAAATAAATAAAAACAGGAATAACATTCAAATTGAGAAAGTAAAGTGAAATTTGAGTTGCTTAGCATATAGATGCAAAGCTTATTATTGTTCTTGTTATTAGTGTTTCCTGAAACATTCTACTGGATAGAGTGCTTTGTCTTAGTTTGAAAATAAATGATAATATGACAAAAAATGTAGCCTCTAATAACAGTTCCCATGCCTTTGTTTCACTTTCTCACCCAGTGTTTAATTCCCATATACTTTAAGAGGGCTTCCCAGGTGGCTCAGCAGGCAAAGAATCTGCTTGCAATGCAGGAGACATGGGTTTGATGCCTGAGTCAGGAAGATCCCATGGAGGGGGGCATAGCAACCCACTCCAGTATTCTTGCCTAGGAAATCCCATGAACAGAGAAGCCTGGTGAGCTACAGTCCATGGGCTTGCAAATGAATTGGACATGACTAAGTGACTGAGCATGCACATATCTTAAGAATGGTTTTTATCTTTACAAGTGTATTAGTAAATAATAAATAGTGACACAATTTTTCTAAGTTTTTAAATGCTATTTTACCAAACTCTTTAATTTTTAATCTCTGACAGTCCCAGGGGCTGTACTGGGCTACTCTTATTGTACAAGTGAAGCTTCCAACCTTCAACCAGGAGGGTGCTGGGCTTATGGGAGGGGACCCAGGCAGGGCGCCCCAGGCTGGGATGGTGACTTCTCCCCAGCCTCAGCACGTGCACTTTTGTGTGTGTCCCTTTTCCAGAAATGTAACTTTATCTTCTTGATCTGATTAACATTTTTATTTTGGTTTTATTAATGCTGATTGTCAAAGCAATATCTTAAAAGGACTACATTTACATGATGTTGCATTTTATTCAGCTAATTACTTTCTGGATAATTTTTGATCATACTGTAAAATCATATGATGTGAAAACATTTACCACTGTCAGAATAAATCTCAAGAATCCATACATTTTATTTTTTGTGGCCACTCAAAATTCTGGTTTTACATTTGTAATATATCCACCTGAATATCTTGTTTATGAAAATGTAAGGGGAAACTGAAAGGTGTTTTACATTTCTAACACTTAATATTAAGTGAAAGCAAAACCAGAATAGACCAACCCCACTACAACAATCACCACTACCATCAATACCACACCTGGGCAGCTACCAACACTTCTTGGGGCTAGGGAATCAATAAGTAGGCAGGGACCTGCAATTTTCGAGCCACTTTGAAAAGTCCAAGTTTGGTAGGAATTCTTTTTAAACATTTTCTTGGGGCTAAAATCTGACACTACATTGTTTTTGATTCTGCTGGAGCCCTCAGTACTATGGTTTCCATCTCTCTCTCTCTCTTTTCCCTACCATAAATTCAGCACAAACTCCACTAATTTAACTTCCCAGTGGTTTGCGGGGTGAGGTGGGGTGGGATGCTGTTGGTAACTCATGGAAATGTGACAGAGCTGTCAAAAGTATAAGTAGTCACCTATATACACTAAGAAAAGTGCTGCATTTCTATCTAGTCTCGGTAGAAGATTATTAAGAGAAATTCTGGATACCATGGGCACCTCCCTTCTGTACTGCGAGTTTCTCTTCTTTGCCTCCTTTCTCTGTTCCATCTCTTCTCCTTAGCTTGTGGGCACAGGGACATGTAGTAGTAATGAAGTCAGTTGATGATGAAGGTCCAGTGGAGGGGAAGATGCCTGCTGGAAGAGGAGGAATCTTCATTTTTTACTTGGCCTCAGAGAGTGACTCTATGCCAAGTCATCCATCTTGCAAATGCAGGCTGGTCTTCACCACTGGAAAGTGAGAATGTAAAGAATCAGCACAAGTCAATCACCTCTAAAGGGAAAAATAACCAAGGGACTAGTTTAGGTGAATTAGGACAACACAACACTAAAGGGGAAAATGTTTTCTAGTCATATTTGTTCCTTCCTTTTCTTTTTTCTTATCCTTTCCCTAGCCTTTCCTATCCTGTTCTATTTCCTCTGGGAGGTAGGGAAGGGGAAAATGTGCATTTATATTTAATCCTGTCAACTAAAAAATGAAAATATAAATAGTTGGACATTAACTTACATTGGTGAAAATTTTTACTTAATATCCAAAGAACTCATTTTGGCCCACTTATTTAGAACATGTATTGTGTTATTGACTTTATTTAGTTTTCTATCAGCTTTCTTTCTTTGGGTGGCTATGAATTAGCAGGGGGTGAAACTGCCATTCTAAATAACCTAATCTTTATTCCTACTGGTGACTCATGGGAGGTGGCTATGATCTTGTGGTTAGAAAATCCAAATTTTCTTCTACCCTAAAGGAAAAGCAATTGGTGAGTGATCACCTCAGCTGCAATGAAGGAGACCCGGGTTCAATCCCTGGGTTGGGAAGATCCCCTGGAGAAGAAAATGGCAACCCAATCCAGTATTCTTGCCTGGAAAATTCAATGGGTGGAGAAGCCTGGTAGGCTACAGTCCACAGGGTTGCAGAGTCAGACACTATTGAGTGACTTCACTTTCTTTCACCTCAGCTGAAGACAGGAGAGTCTTGATAAAATATTTCATTTGTTCTTTCTTTAAAAAAAAACTACTGTAAGAATGTGACTGTCAGATTTTTAGTGAGAAAAATGGAAAAATGAAATACAAGACAGGGTAACTGGACACTGTTCGTACTTAACTAGCTGGGTGAGCTTGGGTAGTCATTCAAACTTTTTCCTTTTCATTTATAAGATCAGGCTAAGAATATCTGCTCTACCAACTTCTTATAAATTTTTTTAAAAAAGAATAATAAGGAAAAATTACTTGAAAGCAATTTGAAAGGTAATTATGAAGTATATTGCTTGTGTAAAATAGTATAATGATATTATTGAGAAGAAAACAGTAAATTTACTTTTGCTGTTCCCAGTGCTAAATAGGTTTAAGTAGCAAATTTATATTGCACATTAGCAGTTTATTTTGGGAAGTATTCAGTTTCTAATGCTAGAGAAATACTGAGTGTGATATGTTCTAGGACTGAATGTGTTTGCATGTGGAACAAGATGAATTAACCAAGGAGTGTTTTCTACTTCAAAAATCAATGAAAATGCTTCTTTCAGAATTTTTTTTTAATGAAAATATAATAGGTCAAGATTTCTTTATATTCTCTTTTTAGTTACTTTATTATGAAAGCTCTTAAAATACAAGAAATCCAAGACAAAAATTGCCCACTGAAACACATTTTCACGTGTCCAATTTATTTGTAATCATTGGTCGTATCTACTTAAAATTTTTACATATTGAAGTAATAATGCATATAGAATTTTGCAGTCTGTATTTTTACTTAATGTTACATTAGAAAGTTTTTTTTAAATTTATTTATCCTTTATTATTTCCTTACTGTTAGCATTCAATGTTTCTCAAGGTTTTTTTTTTTTAATACAACAATGTTCCCATAAATATTCCTGTATTTATTTATTTAGTAGATACTTATTGAGCATCTGTTATGTGTCAAGCACTGTTCTAACTCCTAGGAAATGCCTATGGACAAAGCAAAATCCCCACCCTCATGGAGTTTATGTTAGAGTCAGGGAGATGGCCAGTAAACAATAAGCACAATAAAAATTGGATTACAGGATGTGTTAGAATGTGGTAAGTGCTATGGATAAAAGAAAAAGTATAAAAGGAGAGGAATTTGGGATTGTTGGGTAAGCTGGAATAATTCTTTTAATTGGAGTATGGTTGATTTACAATGTTGTGTTAGTTTCTGCTGTACAGCAAAGTGAACCTGTTATACATAGACCCACTCTTTTTAAGATTCTTTTCCCATATTGGACTTTACAGAGTATTGAGTAGAATTCCCTGTACTACACAGTAACTTCTTATTAGTTATATATTTTATATATAGTAGTGTGTATATCTACGTACATGGGGCTGCAGAGTCCGACACAACTGAAGTGACTTAGAAGGCAGGTGGTCAGTGTGAATATGTCAAACCCAATCTCCCAGTTTACCCCTCCCTCCTCTTTCTCCCCACTGATAACCATGTTTGTTTCCTACATCTGTAACTCTATTTCTGTTTTTGTAAGTTCTTTTGTAGCATTTTTAGGTTGCACATAAAAACGACATCATGTGATACTTGTCTTTCTGATTTACTTCACTTGCTTGTTTTGATTATATTAAACCTCATGGGCACTACAATATACTTTTTGAATAGCAAATATATGTATGTATGTATGTGTGTGTATATATTTATAAATGTAGTGGGCAGAATAATGGCCTCCCAAAGATGTTCAAGTCCTAATCCCTAGAACCTGTGAATATATTATCTTACAAGGCAACAAGACTGCAGACATGGTTAAACTAAGGATCAATGATATGGAGATTAACTTGAGTTATCCAGGTCAGCCCATTGTAATCATAAGGGTCCTCATAGAGGGAGGCAGAAGGATCAAAATCAGAAAAGATGTGATGATAGAAGCAGAGGTCAGACTGATGCCAGGACCAGGCCAGGATACAAGCTATGGAGGTGACTTTGGGACCCTGCTAAAGGCAAGGAGACGGCCTCTAGAAGCTGTAAAGGGCGCCTCCAAAAGGAACGCAGCCCTGCTGACATCTTGATTTTAGGACCTCTGACCTCCAGAGTTGTAACTGTGTTGTCCTAATAAGTGGGTATTGTAGACCACTAAGTTTCTGGTAAGTTTTAACAGCAACAGAAAATGAATACCATATATATATATTATTACTATTATGGTTTAGTCACTTAGGTGTGTCCAACTCTTTGTAATCCCATGGACTATAGCCTGCCAGGCTTTTCTGTCCTTGGGATTTCCCAGGCAAGAATACTGGAGTGGGTTGTCCTTTCCTTCTCCAGGGTATTTTCCTGACCCAGGGATCGAACTAGCCTCTCCTGCATTGCAGGCAGATTCTTTACCTCTGAGGCACCAGAAAAGCCAATTATGTGTATACATAGACTATATATATACATACACACACACACACACACACATATGTACAATATATATATATTTAGTCATACCACACACATATTTACTCGTTACTTTTTTTTTTCTATAGAAGTGAGATTTCTGGAACAAAAGAGGTGTATATTTATAATTTTAATTATTATTTAATCCAAATCAGATTCCAAAATTGGTGCAGCAACTCACACTTCTGCTGAGATGTATTCCATTGGCACTAGATATTATTTTCTTAAACATTTTGCTCTTATAGGTGAAAAATAGTGTTTCGATTTAGCTTTAATTCGCATTGCTTGGTGCCTAGTGAAACTGAATACTTTTTCACATGTTTATGAGTGATTTGAATTTCTTCTATGTGACTATTCATAACATGCATTATTTTAAAAAATTATCCTTTTGTTGTAAATTGGTAGGAACTTTTTCCAATTTCTAGTTGACTCTTAACCTATTTCGTGGGTTACAAATGTTTTTCTTGTTTATTTTTCCTCTTTTAATGGTAGTTTTGATGTTTCCTTTTTTAACCTAGACAATTTTATTCCTTGTTTAATCAGAAATTATTATCTTTTAATTTCTTGGTTTCCTCTCTTTTATTTTGATACAGAAAAAAGGCTCATTTACCTTAAGAATCATTCTTAGTTTTAAAAATATGATGACAACTTTGCTATTAGAGATATATTGTGTTAATATGAAGAGAAAATCTTCTGTCATTAATTTCAATATCTCTTAAAGCCCTATTCAGGTTTTGTAGTTGTGGGAGGACATATCCAATATTGAATTTAAAACTATTATTCTGTAAAACAGTATGGTGCTTCCTTTAAAAACTAGAAATGGAGCTACCATATGATCTAGTCATCCCACCCCTAAGCATATATCCAGAAAAGGCAAAAGCTCTAACTTGAAGAGATATTTCTGTCCTCAAAGAACATATACAGGTAGCCAATACACACATGAAAAAAAGCTCAACATTGCTAGTTATCAGAAAAATTCAAAAGAAGTCTACAATGAGGTATAACTTCACATTGGTCATAATGGGCATTATCAAAAAGTATAAAAATAATAAATGCTGGAGAAGGTGTGGAAAAAAGGGAACCCTCCTATACAGTTGGTAGGAGTATAAATTGGCTCAGTCACCTGGAGAACAATATGGAGGTTCCTTAAAAACCTAAAAATATTACTATTATATTATTAGCAATCCTACTCTGGGGCATATAGCTCGTGAAAACTCTTAATTCAAAAAGAGACAGGAGAGCACAAAAATCACAACTAGCTATTGAACAACCATCAACAGGAGGATGCTGGTAGCCACCAAAAAAGGATACTGCATGGTCCAAAGACAAAGGAGAGCTGAAATTAGATGGTAGGAGGGGTGCAATCATGATACAATCAAATCCCATACCCACTGGGAGGGCAACCCACAAACTGGAGAACAATAATACTGGAGAAGTTCTTCCACTGTTGCGAAGGTTCTGAGCCCTATGTCAGGCTTTTCAGCCTGGGGATCTGGCAAAGAGACTAGGAATTCCCAAGGAATTTGACTTTGAAGACCAGTGGGATTTGATTACAAGACTTCCATTAGACTAGTCACAGAGTCAGACACAATTGAAGTGACTTAGCTCACAGCACACACACACACAGGACTGAGGGAAATAGAGACTCTACTCTTGGAGGGCACAAACAAAATCTTGCATGCACCAGGACCCAGGGGAAAGGAGCAGTGACCCCATAGGAGACTGAATCGAATCTACTTGCTAGTGTGAGAGGCTCTTTTGTGAAGGCATGAATCAGCAGTTACTTGTTGTAGGGATGGGGGCACTGGGAGCAATAGCCCTGGGAGGTTTCCCTTGGCATGAGGCCTCTTGGAGGTCACCATTAGCTCTACCATAGAACCTGTAGACTCCAGAGCTGAGTTGCCTCAGGCCAAACAACAAACAGGGAGGGAGCACAGTGGCACCCATTAGCAGACAATCTGATTAAAGTTTGACTGAGTAAGGCCAAACTTTATTTTTGGGGGCTTCAAAATCACTGCAGATGGTGACTGAAGTCATGAAATTAAAAGACGCTTGCTCCTTGGGACAAAAGCTATGACCAACCAGGATAGCATATTGAAAAGCACAGACATTACTTTGAAGACAAAGGTCTGTCTAGTCAAAGCTATGGTTTTTCCAGTAGTCAAATATGGAAGTGAGAATTGGACTATAAAGAAAGCTGAGCGCCAAATAATTGATGCATTTGAACTGTGGTGTTGGAGAAGACTCTTGAGAGTCCCTTGAACTGCAAGGAGATCCAACCAGTCCATCCTAAAGGAGATCAGTCCTGAATGTTCATTGCAAGGACTGATGTTGAAGCTGAAACTCCAATAATTTGGCCACCTAATGCGAAGAACTGACTCATTTGACAATATCCTCATGCCAGGAAAGATTGAGGGCAGGAGGAGAAGGGGACGACAGAGGATGAGATGGTTGGATGGCATCACTGACTTTATGGACATGAGTTTGAGTAAGCTCCAACTCTTGGACGAACAGGGAAACCTGGCTTGCTGCAGTTCATAGGGTCACAAGGAGTCAGACTCCACTAAGCAACTGAACTGAGTAATGCCCTGCCCACCAGAGCAAGACCCACATTTCTTCCCACCACCAGTCCCTCCCATCAGGAAGTTTACACTAGCATCTTAGCCTCATCCACCAGAGGGCAGACAGAAGAAGCAAGATAAGAATCTAGCAGCTGTCAGAACAAAACCACATCAAAGAATGTTAATCACAATGAAAATTCAGGGAGTTATGACCCAGATGAAGAGACAAGAGAAAAACCCAGAAAAACAAATGAAGTGGAGATAGGCAACTTTCCAGAAAAAGAATTTAGAATAATGATAGTGAAGATGACCCCAGGATCTCCAAAAAAGAATGGAGAAGATGAAAGGAGTGTTTACCAAAGACCTAAAGAACAAACAGAGATGAATAATACACTAGAAGGAATCGATAACAGAATAACTGTTATTATTATAGTTATGAACAAGTGACTTGGAAGACAGAATGGTGGAAATTACTGCTGCAGAACAGAATATAGAAAAACAAAATGAAAAGAAAAAAAGTGAAGACAGCCTAAGAGACTTCTAAGACCAACATTAAATGGACCAACATTCACATTATAGGGGTCCCAGAAGAAAGAGAGAAAGGACCTGAGGAAATAACAGCCAAAAACTTCCCTAACATGGGAAAGGAGATAATCAACCAAGTCCAGGAAGCACAGAGAGTCCCAGGCAGGATAAACCAAAGGAAGGACACCCTGAGACACAGAGCAATCAAACTAACAAAAATTAAAGACAGAGATAAAAAATTAAAAGCAACAAAGGAAAACCAACAAATAACATACAAGGGAATGCCCATAATGTTAACAGCTGATTTCTCAACAGAAATTCTATAAGCCAGAAGGGAATGGCATGATATATTTAAAGTGATGAAAAGGAAGAAACCACAATCAAGAATACTCTACCCAGAAAGACTCTTGTTCAAATTTGATGACGTCAAAAGCTTTACAGATAAGCAAAACTTAGAATTCAGCACCACCAAATCAACTTAACAGTAAATGCTAAAGGAACCTCTCTAGGCAGGAAACACGAGAAAAAGAAAAGACCTACACAAAATATACCCAAAACAATTAAGAAAATGGTAATTGGACCACACATATCAATAATTACCTTAACTGTAAATGGATTAAATGCACCAACCAAAAGAAATAGATTGGCTGAGTGGATGAAAACATGTGCATGTATGCACTTCCACTAACCACATCACTCTACTTAATTTCTCAAATTGTGTGTAATTATATTGTTAGGTTAATCATATTTCCATTATGGCTTGCGATTGTAATTATGTTTTATTTTTTGTCTGGCTATAGATTGTGAAAACTGATTAACATCTTTTTCTATTGTGAATATGTAACTATTATTCATTTTAACACCATTTTATCAAGGTTAGTCAACAGAAAATAATAGAATTCTATATCACCAGAACTACCATTTAATATAAAAGCCTATAGACATTTTGTATAATTGAGATTCACATTTGAATTATCTTGGAAATTTTTGAAAAATACAAATGCCTAGGTATTGTTTTTTTTATCCTGAGCTCTAGATGTGATTCTAATGAGAAGCCATGTTTAAAAACAACTGGGCTATATGATGATTTTTTACTTTTATTTAGTCTGTTCCTCTTTTTCTATTTAATAATTCAGTGCTCCCATTTCGTTTAGTTTGTTTTACAATTTCTCCATCTCTTTTTTTGTAGCTTCTCAAGCCTTTATCAAGTGTAAAAGAAAAACTCTTGTATACATAGATATGTACATATAATGTATAATATATATATTTCAGAAAACTTGCGAATTTTTGCTTAGCTAAAAAAATTATGACATTTTTGTTCACTTGTTTTACTAAGTATGAATGCTAGATTTCTAACTTCTGTTCACTCAAAACTTTGACATAGTTCCATTTATTCTGGCACCTAAAATTACTGCAAAAATTCTAGAAAGCATGATTTTAAAAAGAAATTTGAATGAAGCTTATAATCCAATTCTGAGAATATAAAGAAATACTATGTTATAAAAAGAAAACAAACAGGAAATTAACATGTGATACAGTATTATTAACTAGAGTACAGAGTTTATTCAAATTTCATAAAATTTTATGCTAGTGTCCATTATTTGTTTTCATACCTTGTTCAAGATTCTTCATGGTATTTAGTTGCACTGAGCAGCTTCAGCTGTATGAAACAAATTCTGTTAAATTCTCTTTTCATTTTCAAAGTGGAGTAGAGTGTAAGTTGCTCAGTCGTGTCCAACTCTTTATGATCCCATGGACTGCAACCTGCCAGGCTCCTCTGTCCTTGGGATTCTCCAGGCAAGAATACTGGAGTGGGTTGCCATTCCCTTCTCCAGGGAGTCTTCCCAACCCGGATCGAAATCAGGTCTACTGCATTACAGGCAGATTCCTTACCATCTGAGCCACCAGGGAAGCTATCTTTTTATTTTTATTCTGTTACAGATGCTTTCTAATTTTCATTGTTATGGCTTCTCAAATACAGCCATCATTTAAAAATGGACTTTTAATTTCCAAATACATGGGATTTTTAAAGTATCCTTCATATTACTTTCTCATTTGATATTAATTTCTCACTTAAATGCTTTCTTCTCTGAAATTACCCTCTGTATTTTTCAGTCTTTTAACTCTATTGAGAGTGTCAATGATAAATGTCATATTGCAATTGAAAATAAGTAGGTTATTTTCATTTTCAAATATCTTCTGATATTGATTTCTAACATAATTTCATAGTGATAAGAGAACAGACTCTGTATGCTTTTGAACTGTGGTGTTGGAGAAGACTCTTGAGAGTCCCCTGGACTGCAAGGAGATCCAACCAGNATAATGAGTAAAGGACCACTCTACATATCATCTTGATATCCATTATTTAGTAACTATCGGCACTAGATTTCATGATCTCAGTCTCATTAGAGAACAAGTTAAAATAAAGCAGTTAGGACCATTACAGCAGACTTAACATTCGCATGCTGGAGACTGAAAAATAAGCTATTACCAGCAATTTCCAATGGTAAACATAGTCCAAAGTATTTAGATATCATAAACTGTTATTAGGTAAAGAACTTGGCATCACTACTGGAAGATACTTTCCAAAGCTAAGAATATTAGAGATCTTACCTATGTATAAATTGGATCTGAATTCCACATTGTGGTCTCTTACTGCCATATCTTGTGCTTCTAAGAGAACCTTAAACAAGGAAAAGAAAGGCATTCATATGGCTGACCTTGAACTAAAACAGAATTAAATTTCTCATTTCTTGTTGTTATCTCTACATGACTGCTAATCACACGCTTTCCTATTATAGTCAATTTTAAAAAGAGAATATCAAATGATAACAGTACTAAGAAGAATGGATACAGTGAATTTCCTTCCTCAGACAAGAATTGCAAATGCAAAGAACACAGTCGATACTGCTAAGTTTTAAATGGAATCTGTAAGCTGTAAAGGAGGAGATAACAGTACTAGCAGCAGAAACCCTGGTAATGAGCATTATGTCTTTGAGTCACAGACTTTGTCAAAAAGTTCAAGAAGCTCAAGAGCTAAATCTTACTGAAAATTCTTAAACTTTGGATGCAAAATAACCACTAACAACATCAGACAAATAGTGAAAATCATAATACTTGAAAATTTCCTTTAAGAATTATTAAGTTTAGGGATTTCCCTGGTGGTCCAGTGGTTAAGACCCCAAGCTTTCAATGCAGGGGACTTGGGTTCTATCCCTGGTCGGGGAACTAAGATTCCCACATGCCAGATGGCACAGACAAAAATAAAAACAAAACAAACAAAAAAAGAATTATTAAATTTATACTCCATAAATATTTTGAATTAACTTTCTCCAGAACACATTTCTTAAAATAGGACAATAGTTTTCAGAAATAACAGAAAGCAGATCTTTTTGCCCTTTAAAGAGGAAGAATGCAGTACAAAGTTGGGTACACAACAGATACTTAGTAATTGCATTCTGAATGGAAATAAATAAGAGGCATTACAAGAGAGCCTCTTAGAAGTCTGAATCCAACAATCTCAGCTATTCAACTACTAAATTAAAAGATCTGACTTAATGTGAAAATTAACTGAAGTAATGCTGATTTTCCCAGATGTCCTCAACTCAGCTTTCTGAAATAAAACACTCATGTGCCTAGAATGAGTCGGCATAAATACCAACAGAATATATATTTGCACCAAGTGAATCAGCGACATTTAGAGCAAAAGAGGTCTTTCTTACAAATAAGAAAAACGGAACCAGACAAGTGCCTTGCCCATAGTCACAACAGAAATTGTCAGAGAAAATATTAGACCAAGTCACCAGAGTTTCAGTCCAGTGCTTTTTCCACTCAATTAGTTATAAAATCCCAAGCTCTCAGTTATGGAATTGACAAAAATTCTCCTAAAATAATGTATCAAGACCCAGTAATTTAAAATAAGATGTATATAAACGACTTTGTGGTACAAATAAAAGCATCTCAAGAAAAAGAATACTTAAAGCATAGAACACCCCTAACGTATTAGAACATTAATAAAACTGAGTACCCTGAACATAAACCCTGCACTTAAACGAGCTAATTCCGGATTTAGGCAAAGCTTACTAACATCTGCAAGACAACTATGCGCTCTTTCTCTACCAATCTTAGTTTACCTCTTTAATTATCTGGGCTCCTTTTTTGTCACTGAATTCCAATTGAGCCAGAGCCTGGTCAATTGACATTCCTCGTATCTAGAATTAAAGGATAACAGACAAAGAGAAAATAAATAAATTGGTTTACAAAGTCAGTATTGCCACTTCAGTGAAAAGTAAATGCCTTACATAATCCAAATAACTTCTAAAAATAGCTAACAAGTTACATGTTAATTATATCTCAGTAAAATTAGGGAAATTTTTTTTCATTAAAAATAAAAATAGTTAATAAATGCAAAGGAGAAAAATACACGTTTGAGAAGGTACACCATCACTCTCTTTAAGTTAAAATCAAACTTAAAAATTTCAACCACTAACCTGGATTTTAACAGTTTTAATAATAAAAGAGAGCAGACATGACAAAGAAAGATCATAGGTTGGCAAGGACGCTAGCAGGCATAAAGGGCATCTTTCTCCTACAGAATGAATGCATTATTATACATGTATTTGCTGCTTTTGCTTTCTCTCATATNCTGGATTTTAACAGTTTTAATAATAAAAGAGAGCAGACATGACAAAGAAAGATCATAGGTTGGCAAGGACGCTAGCAGGCATAAAGGGCATCTTTCTCCTACAGAATGAATGCATTATTATACATGTATTTGCTGCTTTTGCTTTCTCTCATATGTAAATTTTATTTTCTGGGTAAAAAACTTAAAAGGCAACAGTTTTGAAACAGGTTGAATCAGCTTTTACAGATATATAAGTTTGCTTCCTAGATTCTCTAACTGTAGCCAGGTTCTCGATGCCTTTGTTCTAAATATCTATGACTAACATGACTGAGATTCTCAGGAGGTAAAAATTGAACAAAATCACTAATTTCTGAGCTATCATTTTTGGATTACCTACCAAATGTCTGAAAATGTAATTATATTCCTCACTTTTTGGAGAAAACAAGGCAAGTTTTTTTTTGGTTTTTGGTTTTTTTCAAATACTAGGATAAAATTTGAACCTTCTTTCCCAAAGTATTATATGGTAATAGTCACTTTAGCTTACCAATTTCGCCAAATACCACATCTTGTCTTTGCTGTACTTTATTTGTCTTCGACAATGGTAGATTTCCTTACAAACAGGAAAGAAAAAAAAATTAAACCAGCCTATCAAAATGACAGTTGCTGCTAAGTCATTTCAGTCATGTCCGACTCTGTGCAACCCCATAGACAGCAGCCCACCAGGCTCCGCCGTCCCTGGGATTCNTAAAAATCTTAATTTATCTACTTAAAAATAATTATAATATTTAGTGGCACTATGTAACTTTGTTGTTTATTTTCCAAAGTTTCCTGTAAATGTGTTCTCATACTTTCATAAATTAAAAAAGATATATGTACACAAATGATTATAGCAGCACTATTTATAATAGCCAAAGAACATGAAAGCAACCTAAATGCCCAATGACAGATGAATGGATAAAGAAGATGTGATATCTGTGTACACAATGGAATAATACTCAGCCATAAAAAGGAATGAAATAATGTCATTTGCAGCAACATGAAGGACCTAGAGATTTTCATGCTAAATGAAGTAGGTCCAACAAAGACAAACATCATATGATTTCACTTATATACAAACTCTAAAATATGATACAAATGACTTTATATGTAAAATAGAAATAGACCCACAGACATAGAAAACAAACCTATGGTTGCCAAGGGGAAAAGGGGGGTAAATTAGGAGTTTGGAATTAGCATATACACACTACTATACATAAAATAGATGAATAACAAGGACCTACTGTAGAGAACAAGAAGTTATATTCAATATCTTATAATCTAGAATAGAAAATAATATGAAGAATATCTTTATGTACAACCAAATCACTTTGCTGTATANTATACACACTACTATACATAAAATAGATGAATAACAAGGACCTACTGTAGAGAACAAGAAGTTATATTCAATATCTTATAATCTAGAATAGAAAATAATATGAAGAATATCTTTATGTACAACCAAATCACTTTGCTGTATACCAGAAGGAAACACAAGATTATAATTCAAATCTACTTCAACAAAAAATTAAAAAAATCCAAGTGCTCTAATATTTATAGCAGCACAATTTGTAATAGCAAAGACATAGAAACAATCCAAATGCTCATAAACAACTGGATTAAGTAGATGTCATGTGTATGTGTGTGTGTATATATATATATACACACACATAATGTAGTATTACTCAGCCATAAAAAGAATGAAATATTGCCATTGGCAGCAACATGAATGGACCTAGAGATTATCAGAATAAGGAAATATAATACCAAGTAATATGTAACTCAGACAAAGACAAATATTTGTATGATATCACTTACATATGGAATCTAAAAAATAATACAAATAATTCTATATATAAGATAGAAACAGAATCATACACATAGAAAACAAATTTATAGTTACCAAAAGGGAGGGATAAATTAGGAGTATGGGATTAACGGATACAAACTACTACACATGAAATAGATAATAATTGACTGTATAGCAAAGGGAACTCTATTCAATATCTTGTAATAAGCCATCAATTCAGTTCAGTTGCTCAGTCGTGTCCGACTCTTTGAGACCCCATGAACCACAGCATGCAAGGCCTCCCTGTCCATCAGGAACTCCCGGAGTCCATCCAAACCCATATCCATTTAGTCGGTGATGCCATCCAACGATCTCATTCTCTATTATCGCCTTCTCCTCCTGCCCTCAATCTTTCCCAGCATCAGGATCTTTTCAAATGAATCAGATCTTCACATCAGGTGGCCAAAGTATTGGAATTTCAGCTTCAACATCAGTCCTTCCAAAGAAATCCCAGGGCTGATCTCCTTTAGGATGGACTGGTTGGANTCCATCACTTCCACTAGCTTTGTTCATAGTGATGCTTTCTAAGGGGCACTTGACTTCACATTCCAAGATGTCTGGCTATAGATTAGTGATCACATCATCATGATTATCTAGGTCGTGAAGATCTTTTTTGTACAGTTCTTCCATGTATTCTTGCCACCTCTTCTTAATATCTTCTGCTTCTATTAGGTCCAGACCACAGGCAATGGTTACCAGGAGACTATTAGTGGTCCTGTTCAGCCATTGGTCGAAGCCACACCGGGCCCTTTCCACAAGCATCCCACTGTCAGGGAGCCCATTCAGTAGAAGGTCCACGGAGTGGTGGTCCTCAGTCAGACAGTGAGGTAGTAGGGGGATCCTGGCTTGCTCTCCAGGGACCTCCAGGCCACCTGCCCTCAAGCTAGCAGGTAATCTGGGGAGCTAGAGAACAGGCTGGGGGCTGTGTACTGCAGGGCTCCAGAGCCCTCACCAAGGACACCCACAGGGCTTGGCCCAGGCCTTGAGGCAGTGGAGAACCTGTCCCCCATCACTGCCTCTGGGAATTAATGGCAGTGGCAGTCTGCACAGAGAGCAGTCTGTGGGACCTGGTCCCTGTCATTTGGGCCACCTGAAGAGCCTGAGGGCCAAGTGGGTCTGGGATGCTGACCTAGAGGAGGCCGCCAACTGAGATTTGCCTCTTCAGCCATGATCTTGATCTCGGAGCGGGATCATTGTGATTTGAGACCTTGCCCTTTCTTGTTAGAATAGAGAATAACATTTGCTTGGTGGGGATTTACAGGAACAATGGGAACATCATTACCTGACCGTGACCTAACCTCAAGAACAAAGGATCTAACACCAAGACTTTCGCAACAACTAACCATGCCCCTCCCTCACTTCTCCCAGAAAAGGGGCTTGTTGATAGATTTCAGGGAGCTGGGAATGTTTCAGACATTAGCTACCCATCTTCTTGCTGGGCCCTGTAATAACCCTCTGCCAGCTACGTCTGACCTTACAAACCTCTGGGTCCTGCAGATACAGGGTCCTGTGCAACAATGTGGCCACAGTTAAAGAGAAACCAGGGCAGAGCCTCCTCGAATGTACTCATGACTCAGGCAGGAATCTACAGAAGCCATCACCACACAGGTGAGAGTGGGCAGAGCTGTATTAGTGCTGCAGTGAACTCTGGACTCCTTCCCTTATAGTGCAGAATGTCCACCAGGAGCTAGGCTCTCCAGCAGCTGCCCACCTGGTTTTAACTGACTCACCCTCTCAGGCTCTCTTCCACATTCCCAGTAATCTTCAGAGAACAT
Organism: Neotragus pygmaeus; assembly: GCA_006410875.1. Taxonomy (NCBI): domain Eukaryota; kingdom Metazoa; phylum Chordata; class Mammalia; order Artiodactyla; family Bovidae; genus Neotragus; species Neotragus pygmaeus. The sequence continues at coordinate 5,356 of SJYV01039206.1, read as the reverse complement.
AGTCAGTCAGAGCTCTTACACCCTGCTGAAAACTGGGAGGGGAGTTTAGAGCAGAATGGATACATGTATATGTGTGACAGTCCCTTAGCTGTCCACCTGAAGCTATCACACATGGTTAATTGGCTACGCTTATGTTCTTAGTTGCTCAGTCCAGTCTGACTCTTTGTGAGCCCATGGACTGTAGTCAGCCAGGCTCCTCTGACCAGGTAAGAACACTGGAGTGGGTTGCCATACCCTCCTCCAGGGGATCTTCCCAACCCAGGGACTGAACCTAGGTTTCCCACATTGTAGGCAGATTCTTTACCATCTACGCCATCAGGGAAGCCCAAGAATACTGGAGTGGGTAGTCTATCCCTTCACTAGGGGAACTTCTTGACCCAGGAATTGAACCAGGGTCTCCTGCATTGCAGGTGGATTCTTTACCAGCTGAGCTACTATACTCTAATACAAAATAAAACTAAAAAAATAAACAAANGGAGGGTCCATCCTCAGCAGTCCTAACAGCTCAGCTCCAGGCAATGAGGCAAGAGCCCACGTGTGATTCCTGGGGCTTTCCACTGTTCTTTCAGAAGCTTCCAGAAGTCTTTCAGGCAGGGCTGTGATAAATGACCCCTTCCTTCTTTCTAAGACTGTCATTAAAGATGCTCCATAGGACCCATCAATAGACACTCCACAGGAACCTGAAGGCTCTTCCTAATCACAAAGGCAGGAAGTGGGGCTCAAGAGGGAGACAGGCTTTTCTGCTTTTGAGTTTTCCTAGCACCATACGACCACAATTACAGGGTCAAGAGAGAAGCTTGAAAATCCACTTTGCAGGTCTATCAAAAACAGCTCTCATGGGACTTCCCTGGTGGTCAAGTGGCTAAGAATCTGCCTGCCACTGCAGGGGACATGGGTTCAATCCCTGGTCCAGGAAGATTCCTCATGCTGTGGGGCACCAAAACTGATGTGCCACAACTCCTGAGCCTGTGCTTTAGAGCCTGTGCTCTGCAACAAGAGAAGCTTCCGCAAGAAGCCCACGCACCGCAACTAGAGAGTAGCTCCCACTCACGCAACTAGAGAAAGCCCGCTCACAGCAACGAAGGCCCAGCACAGCCAAAATTAATCAATAAAAAAGCAAACAAAAGAGCTCTCCAGGGACTTCCNGTCTTGCTCCCTGTCTCCTGTACAGTGTCACAAACCTCCATCCATAGTTCATCAGGCACTCTGTCTATCAAGATCTAGTCCCTTAAATCTATTTCTCACTTCTACTGTATAGTCATAGGGATTTGATTTAGGTCATACATGAATGGTCTAGTGTTTTTCCCCTGTTTCTTCAGTTTAAGTCTGAATTTGGCAATAAAGAGTTCATGATGTGAGCCTCAGTCAGCTCATGGTCTTGTAATGGAAAATAATCTGAAAACATATATAACCGAATCACTTTCCTATACATTTGAAATGAACACAATATTGTAAATCAACTATACTTCAATTAAAAAAATAAAGTTGTTCCCACCAGTATCCGAGATTAATGTTAAAGCACTCTGGGAAGCTTAGACTATTACTATTTTTCTTTGTGTACAAATGGAATAGTCTGTTTTTACTGGTTTTATTGGTCAAACTAGTCAGATAATAGATTATCTGGAAACACACAACATGATTTGAACTTTCGGTCTAATAACTGGTGTAATTTGTTTGACAGATCAGCTTGGTTTATTTGCTTTGACACAAGTAGTCGAATTAGTTAAGGCATTAAAATTGGCATGCTTTGAGTATAATATAGTTTTATCGTGTCTACTGGGATATTTTGCTATGAAATATGAAAGAATCTGAGTAACTCTTAGGTCTCTATTCTGAAGTGAATGCTTCTGCCATATAAGAAAGGTTATAAATAATAGCAATTTAAGTCATAACTAATATCCACTGATTATCATCAGGCAGCTACAGTTTAAAGTACTTTGCATAAAATGAAATTCTGCAACAGCTTTATACAGTAGATACTATTATAATCTTCATTTTACAGATGAGACTCCTAAAGCACAGAATGGTTAAGTAACTTCCCCAAGATCACACAGCTTCAAAATGTTAGAGCCAGAATTTATATGTAGGGAGTCAGACTCTAGGCTTTGTGCTCTTAACCACAACACTATACTTTGCTAATTTGTTTTTCTGTCTCCTTGACAACTCTACTGGATCTGTTTCAATTTCTTTACCATTAGGAAAGAGAGGGTTTGGGTCAGCATTTTTCAGGCAGTTTCTCTATTCAGCCATAGAAAGTAATTTGAAGTTCTTTCTGTGGTAATAGATGTGAGAATTGGGCTGGGTTTTGCCTTGCATAAGCTATGTGTGTAATTAAGGAATCTTTTAGACATTGGGGTTTTACAAGGAAGTAGAAGTCAGATTGCCACTGCCAGTACTTTGATGAAAAGGTAATTAACTCTATTATGACTAATTTTGCTGCTTTTATTTGGCTAAAGAAATGAGAGATATTAAAATCATTTTTAATTGATTTTGTTTCTGGTCGAGAGCTAACAGTGATAATGATGTGAGCCATTAAAGAGCACATTTTTAATATTCCAGATTTAAAGATACATTCCCATGCTTTGTATTTCTCATATACATTAGAATTATTAGTCCCTTAAAACCATTAGAAATAATACAGTGGTGTATCCTTTAACTGTTTTTAATCACTTACTTTCTCTGGTCCTTAATTCTCCAGATCTCATTCTTTTTATTCCCCTTGTTTTAATATATGGCTGAATCAGACAACATGCCCCCAAAACTCTTTCTATCCAGACAGAGCAAAGGGACAGATACTCATCACATTTATGTGCTTGGCAGCAAATGTGGGTCAGTTCTAGTTCTTTTTTTTTAAACCATTGAGGCTGAGTGATGTGTGAAATGCTGTCCATATTTAATATATGGTGAGTTTTAATATGAAAACTTAGTGATTTTGAGGGTAAGCATACACCCCTGAGGGGCTTCCCTGATAGCTCAGACAGTAAATAATCTGCCTGCAATATGGGAGACCTGGGTTCGATGTCTGGGTCAGGAAGATCCCCTGGAGAAGGGAATGACTACCAAATCCAGTATTCTTGCCTGGAGAATTCCAAGAATAATGGAGTCTGTCAGGGCACAGTCCATGAGGTTATAAAGAGTTGGATACGACTGAGAGACTTTCACTGATCCTAAAACCTGGAAAGCATCACCACCATCAAGGCCGTGAACATAGTCATCACCTCTTAAAGTTTCCTCCTGCCTCTATTATTATTATTTGTGGTAAGAACATTTAGCATAAGATCTATTCTTTTAGTAGATTTTCAGTGTACAATACAGTATGGTTAGCTATCAGCACTATGTTGCCTCAATAGGTCTATATTGTATCAATAGGTCTTTGAAACTTTCTTATTTTGCATGATTGAAACTTTGTACACTTTAACAATCACCTTCCCTCTCCCCTCCCTGCTGCTCAGGAAGCTCACCATTCCACTCTCCTCTATGAGTTTGACTATTTTCAAGTCCACATATAAGTGAAATATTACAGTATTTGTCTTTTTATGTCTATTGTAGGCCAATTCTAGTTCTCTCTCCTCCTTTGCATAGGTTATTTTTCTTAACTATATATGTATGTATATTATATTACTACTTTTAAAAGAATAAATATATTTGTTATATTCTTCTATTTTTCACTTCTTTTAGTTCAAAATTATTTTAAGCTAATTTCAAATGTAGAGAAAAACAGCAAGAATTAAGAAAATTTTTTCAACTATTTTCTGAATAAGTTGCTGACATGTTGCTTCATCATCCTAAAATAGTTTCTAATCTCAATCAAAAAATATTCTTCTATGTAACCACACAGAATAGTAAAAATTTAGAAATTGACATTGATATATTACAGTGATCTGATTCTCTGACCACCTTCAGAGTCTTATCAGTTGTCCTAATATTGTCCTATATCACAAACAGATTTAGTTCAGGCTAATACATCGAATTTAATTCTCAAATTCCTTTAATCTACTTTCATCTCTAATCCTCAGTCTATCCTGGACCCTAACTTTTCTCAAGATTATAGGCTGGCTGTTTTTTTTAGAATATCCTTAATTTAGATTTGGTTCTTTTTGGAAAAAATCAGTTAATGTATTTTTGGTCATTGTATCAGACACGATTCTGTCTTCTTTTCATTGCATCTACTCAGGTGTTACACAATTTTTATTTGCTTCTTTACTGGTGATGTTGACTTTAATCATTTCACAGAGGTGGTGTGTGTCAATTTTATCCACTGTAGAGTTTCTTCTTTTTTTCTTCTTTATACTCAATAGGTATTTTGAAGGGTGGTATTTTGAGACTTTGTCAGTATCACATATCACACTCACTGGCTTAGCATTCATTGGTGTTTAATAAATTAATAACAGAATAGATTGTATCTATGACAGTTGCCAAATGATGATTTTTATGATTCAGTTGTTTTCTGCCTATATAAGTTGATGTACTATTGTAAGAAAAAATTTTCCTTCTCTCCATTCATTTATCTATATCAATATAGTCAGATAGATTCTTACGTTATTTAATGAGTATAATCTGTTCCTATTGTTATTTATTTTGATGTTCAAATTGACCTGGATTTGAAGGTCCTTCAAGGCTACTTCTCTGTTCTCTTATCTCTCTGTCATTTTTATCTTTTATTTATTTATTTTTAAAACATTTCATTTATTTATTTATTAAAATTTTTACTTTATTCTACTTTACAATACTGTATTGGTTTTGCCATACATCGACATGAATCTACCACAGGTGTATACGAGTTCCCAATCCTGAATCCCCCTCCCACCTCCCACCCCACAACGTCTCTCTGGATCATCCCCATGCACCAGCCCCAAGTATCCTGCATCCCGCATCAAACATAGACTGGCGCCTTGTCTCTGTCATTTTTAAAGCCCCTTTTAAACTTTTTGATATAGAATTTCAGGATTGTTTTGTATTTTCTCTGCTCCAGCTAATTTTCCAAGGAATCCTGCTTTCTTTTAGTGGATAATGCTGTTTAGAAACCAGGATCTGGCAGTAGATGTGCTCAATGTTCTTGCAGTATCTTGTTCTCAGAGCTGCTCATTGAATAGACCTATGAAATATGTGTCTGTGTGTGTATCTGTGAGTGAGAATATGTACAGTACATGTTTATTTCTGTATCGGTGTGATTGAAAACTATGAGTTATGCTAATATATTTCATCTCTAATTTATTATGGTTCAATTTAAGATTTTTAAACTTTAAATGGTATGGAAGTGATATGCATTCAGTAGAAATCTTACTTTGAATTTTGATCTTTTCCTGGGGTAGCAATATGTAGTACAATACACCCTCTTGATGCTGGGCAGCATGGT
>SJYV01039203.1:0-16012 GCA_006410875.1 Neotragus pygmaeus | reverse complement strand
CACACACACACACACACACACACACACACACACACCTGTGTATATAAAGATGGGGTATCACTGTAGGAGAGGATGCCAGCAGCACAGAAAAGAGCAGAGGGAAGCCCACCTGGAGCCTCTCACCCCGACTCCTCTCTCTCACACTTTCCTGACCCTCCGTCTCCGCACGTCCACCTTCCTGTCCTCTGCTCCAGAGAGCCTGAGTCACACAAGAGCAAAGAGCAGCCCCCCTCCCCGCCCTGCCCCACCCGCTGGGATTCATTCAGGAAACCCCAGTCAAATACGAGCTCGTCAGACACATGCTTTTTGATTTGCATTTTTCACCAAGAGTGTGTAACAGGCATCTTTCAGCACCAGATGCTGTGTTACTCATCATCCTCCGTCCCGAGCAGACCCTCACAGATCCGCACGTGCGTCCAGCCTTTCGGGCTCCTGATGAGAGGTGTTATGGGGATTCCAGTTTTTCACAACTGCAGCGATGCTCTTTGGGTGGTTGTCTCCTTAGGAGAAATCCCCAGAATGAGACCTGCGGGGTGGGAGGGGCCCCTTTTACTGCATAGATGCACACCGTGCAGTCGTGACTGGCTCACCCTTGTTCCCCTGCACACGATTCAGTGATTCCTGGGGTTCGGGGAGCTCCAGGGAAGATGGAAGAGAAGGCATCTTCTCCCCAGCGCTCTCTCCAGAGCCCTCCAGTTAGGTCCTGGCTGTGGCCGGTCGGTTAAGTAAGCTGGCAGCAGTCGTGACATCTGCACATTGTCTTTGCCTGACTTGACCCTGGCACCGCCGTTCACATCAAGTCACGGGCTTCCTCACGCTTTTCTCTTCCATGACGTGAAGACGACAACCCGAGAAGAGGCTGACCTGAGGTTCTGCCAGCTGACCAGGGAGTACCAGGCCCTGCAGCGAGCCTACGCCCTGCTTCAGGAGCAGGTGGGCGGGACACTGGACGCCGAGCGAGAGGCCCGGGTAGGTGCCAGCGGGAGGCGTTGAGGGGTCGGACAGAGGCTGGGTGTCCCATGCATGCCCTTCCCAGCAGCCGGATTCTGTTGAGAGGGGATGGGGGTTGCCTGGCAGCCTCTGCTGTGGAGATGTTCCAGCACTTGGCAAATCCGACGGGAGCTACCTGCCCGTCCTTGGTGCAGGAGCAGCATTTGCAGGAGAAATGCTGCTGTCTCAGTGTCTTGTGCCCCTTCCGTTGGCAAGAAGGGTCTCAGAAGTTTGACTCAGCGATGAAATCAGACTCACCGTGAAACAGACATCTCTCTTTCCCGGCTGAGAAGCCCCCAAGAATGTTCCTAAGGCACACAGGCAGGGCTGCCCAGTTGCTCAAAGCCCACCCAGCGCTCGCTCTGGCCCCTGCTGGCCACGCAGTTCTGGACCATACCAGCCCTCGTGGCTGGGCTGACCTCCACCTTCTAGTAACGTCCACTCACTGGCCATTAGCCCATCTTCAGGAGTCGCACCAGACCAGTCTCGGCCGGCCCTTCCCTCTGAAGGCAGGAGGGACCCCTGGGAGGGCTCCTGCTGGGGTGACTTTTCACCCCAGCGCACACCCGTTTCATTCCCACAACAGCCCCATGAGGTAAGGGGTGGCAGATGAGGCTGTGGAAGGAAGCTCCTCGGCTACAATAGTGTCAGCCTGTAACCTGTAGGTCAGAGGAAGTACACTGCTGGAGGTGGTTTGGACGGAAGCATGGGTTTCTTATTAAAAAAACTTCATCTTGCACCATTCAAAAGTTGAGAGATTTCACGTAGAGATCCGGTTCTTGGCTTCTATTCAGAGCTCAGAGCATCCGGCAACACCCGTCTTCCCATTCCGTGGAGTCACCTTTGGCTGCAGCTGCTGAGTGGCAGCGCCCGCCCTGAGTGGAGACATGTGCCCTGGTTTGCCACAGTCCCCACCGCTCCCTGGTACCCCTCACCCAGTCGGTCTCTCCTGTTTACACTGCCTGGTCCTTGGTATCCCGAGACCGCCAGGGTATCTGGTTTTCAGCCCTTGCTGTCGGTGACACCTTTGTCAGGAGATGGGCTGAGCAAGGGTGAAAGTGTGGCTGGCGGTGGTGGCACAGCCGCGGCACTGGATCGGGTACCTGGGCTGGGAGCTGACGTGCTGGCCCCTCACTTGCCCTCGTGAAGAAGCTGGCCGCTTCTCCAGGCTGCAGGCTCGTCTCTCAACAGGGGTAGCGCTGACGGCCTCTCAAGGCCTTGCAGTGCCTCCGGGTGTCACACCCGTGGGTGACAGAGGAACCAGGCAGGCCAGTCGGCACCTGTGCTCCTAAAAAAAGGACCCGTTTCTCAGGACCAGATGCCACCTTGTCCTTTCCCCTTCTCTGTCATCATCGGGGGGACCTGCTCACTTCCTGGTCTTTTGCATTTCAGACTCGGGAACAGCTCCAAGCTGATCTGCTGAGGTGTCAGGCAAAAATCGAGGATCTGGAGAAGTTGCTGGTTGAGAAGGGCCAGGTGAGCAGAAACGGTCACGTGACCTGTAGCTCTCTGCATTTCTGTCCCCTTGGTGGTGTCGCCGGGGTCTTGGTGCCCTGGGGATGGTCTGTCCATCTATATCATTTGCTCTGGAGATGTGAGAGAAAAAAAAAATGCCAGCAGAGTTCAGGTGGGACTATCTCAGCTCATTTGCCTCTTTATCAAGTTTTTAAAAATCCAAAATGTTCTGAGAGTCTAACTTGGCTTTTTCTTTGTTTGCCAAGTGTACAAGAATAGGAGACAACTCCAAACATAAAGTGATCAGCAGAATCTTTTCTGACTTGAATCTAGAAGACACTGCCTATGAGGATTCAGTTGTGCAAATGAACCTGCAGCTAGCTCTCAGTGATGGCAGAGGTGGCCTTGAGAGCCGGTCCAAAACTCTCCATGAGGCAGGAGAGCAGTGCAGAACATACACTGCAGCCAACAGGCCACAGGCCAGCCCTGGGGAAATTATGTGATCTCTTGTGCCTCAGTTTTCTCATCTTTAAAATGGGGCTAATAATAGTACTTAAATAGGGAATGGGGGAGGAGGGAGACTCAACAGCAGCCTGGGTGGAGTCCAGATGAAAGATGAGGCTGTTTTCACACTTCTGTCCTCACCTGCCATTGACCTCAGCTTCCCTCTTTCAGGCTGAGCTCACAGGTTGCAACTTGCCCAACCACAGTCTATGATTAAGTTAACCTCCCACCTGAGGTGCTAGGCCCTGCTTTGGGGCGTGCTCTGCCCCCAGTTCCTGCTAAATAAAGGGGCCAGTCTGGGACAAAACACATGGCCATTCATTCAGTGAGCACTTTACCAGAGCCCTTGCCCTGTGCTAGGCTCTGTGCTCGGCATGTGGGATAATGTATCAGTTTGCTATTGCCGCCTAACAAATCACCCCAAAACTGAGTTGTTTACAAATAACAGAAATTTTGTGTTCTTACAGTTCTATGGGTCAGCAGGTTGTGGGGGTTCTTCTGCTGGTCTCCCCTGGGGTCACTCTAGAGGCTTCATTTTGCAGGTGATAGGGGCTAGATGGCCCCAAATAACCTCAGTGTCCTGTCTGTGCACTAGTGGCAGCTTTTGGCCAGGCTCTCATGGTCTCTCGTCCTCAAGGAAGCTGGCTCCTTTAAGTAAAGGTCTTGGAGCAGGAAGAAAGGGCAGCCCCCAAAGCACAAGTATAGGCCATGCCTCTGCCTGCATCACATTGGTTAATATCCAGTCACCGAAGAATGCTGCAGCCATACCCAGCAGTGAGTTTGCTCTTTGGGAGGAGCTGCAGAGTCACCTTGAAAAGGGGCAGAGTTGTGGGAGGGACATTGCCAACAACCTCCCAAAGGAAAAAAGATGAACGGACCCAGCTCTGGACTCAGCCTCGTGGGCCTACACGTGTGTCTATCTTGGGAAGACACGGGGTGATACATGATGGGTGGAAGGAAGGGAGGGAGAAAGTTCCCTCATTTATACCTTCCATCCCCTGGCATTTACTGAGCATCGGCTGTGTGCTGGGCACCGTGTTAGGTGCTGGAGATGCTGGGATAAAGACATACTTAGCCCCCCGGCTCATGGAATGTTCCTGGACAGAACTTGTCCAGAAAAAGATGTGGTTAGGCAGAGGGTCTCGGATGAGCAGAAGTGTGCTACTGTGATGTCCACAGGCACATCCATGGGGGTGTGGTCTGGACACTCGCCNAAAAAAAAAAATGCCAGCAGAGTTCAGGTGGGACTATCTCAGCTCATTTGCCTCTTTATCAAGTTTTTAAAAATCCAAAATGTTCTGAGAGTCTAACTTGGCTTTTTCTTTGTTTGCCAAGTGTACAAGAATAGGAGACAACTCCAAACATAAAGTGATCAGCAGAATCTTTTCTGACTTGAATCTAGAAGACACTGCCTATGAGGATTCAGTTGTGCAAATGAACCTGCAGCTAGCTCTCAGTGATGGCAGAGGTGGCCTTGAGAGCCGGTCCAAAACTCTCCATGAGGCAGGAGAGCAGTGCAGAACATACACTGCAGCCAACAGGCCACAGGCCAGCCCTGGGGAAATTATGTGATCTCTTGTGCCTCAGTTTTCTCATCTTTAAAATGGGGCTAATAATAGTACTTAAATAGGGAATGGGGGAGGAGGGAGACTCAACAGCAGCCTGGGTGGAGTCCAGATGAAAGATGAGGCTGTTTTCACACTTCTGTCCTCACCTGCCATTGACCTCAGCTTCCCTCTTTCAGGCTGAGCTCACAGGTTGCAACTTGCCCAACCACAGTCTATGATTAAGTTAACCTCCCACCTGAGGTGCTAGGCCCTGCTTTGGGGCGTGCTCTGCCCCCAGTTCCTGCTAAATAAAGGGGCCAGTCTGGGACAAAACACATGGCCATTCATTCAGTGAGCACTTTACCAGAGCCCTTGCCCTGTGCTAGGCTCTGTGCTCGGCATGTGGGATAATGTATCAGTTTGCTATTGCCGCCTAACAAATCACCCCAAAACTGAGTTGTTTACAAATAACAGAAATTTTGTGTTCTTACAGTTCTATGGGTCAGCAGGTTGTGGGGGTTCTTCTGCTGGTCTCCCCTGGGGTCACTCTAGAGGCTTCATTTTGCAGGTGATAGGGGCTAGATGGCCCCAAATAACCTCAGTGTCCTGTCTGTGCACTAGTGGCAGCTTTTGGCCAGGCTCTCATGGTCTCTCGTCCTCAAGGAAGCTGGCTCCTTTAAGTAAAGGTCTTGGAGCAGGAAGAAAGGGCAGCCCCCAAAGCACAAGTATAGGCCATGCCTCTGCCTGCATCACATTGGTTAATATCCAGTCACCGAAGAATGCTGCAGCCATACCCAGCAGTGAGTTTGCTCTTTGGGAGGAGCTGCAGAGTCACCTTGAAAAGGGGCAGAGTTGTGGGAGGGACATTGCCAACAACCTCCCAAAGGAAAAAAGATGAACGGACCCAGCTCTGGACTCAGCCTCGTGGGCCTACACGTGTGTCTATCTTGGGAAGACACGGGGTGATACATGATGGGTGGAAGGAAGGGAGGGAGAAAGTTCCCTCATTTATACCTTCCATCCCCTGGCATTTACTGAGCATCGGCTGTGTGCTGGGCACCGTGTTAGGTGCTGGAGATGCTGGGATAAAGACATACTTAGCCCCCCGGCTCATGGAATGTTCCTGGACAGAACTTGTCCAGAAAAAGATGTGGTTAGGCAGAGGGTCTCGGATGAGCAGAAGTGTGCTACTGTGATGTCCACAGGCACATCCATGGGGGTGTGGTCTGGACACTCGCCCTCGAGCCTAAGAAAATAAGCCCTGGAAGGGTCTGCCAGGACCAGCTCGGTTGTGCTCCAGGTGTTTTTCTGTCAATAATAATAGATGTTCAGTTAAGTCAGTTGTGTCCAACTTTTTGCAACCCCATGGACTGCAGTTTGCGAGGCTTCCCTGTCCATCACCAACTCCCAGAGCTTGCTCGAACTCATATCCATTGAGTCAGTGATGCCATCCAACCATCTCATCCTCTGTCTTCCCCTTCTCCTCCTGCCTTCAGTCTTTCACAGCACCAGGGTCTTTCCTAAGGAGTCGGTTCCTCACATCAGGTGACCAAAGTATTGGAGCTTCAGCTTCAGCATCAGTCCTTCCAAGGAATATTCAGGACTGATTTCCTTTAGGATGGACTGTTTGGATCTCCTTGCTGTCCAAGGGACTCTCAAGAATCTTCTCCAACATCATAGTTCAAAAGCATCAGTTCTTTGGTGCTCAGCTTTCTTTATGGTCCAACTCTCATATCCATACATGACTACTGGAAACACCAGTAGCTTTGATACAGATGAGCTCCGTGAAATTTAGGGAGCATGAGTGGAGGAGGAATGCACTGCAGACCTGCCAATTCTCTTTTTCAGGATTAAACATTTAGAGCAGTGGTCCCCAACCTTTTTGGCACCAGGGACCAATTTTATGGAAGACAATTTTTCCCCTGACTCGGGTAGGGGCTGGTGTTGGTTTCAGGATGATTCAGCACCTTACATTTATTGTGCTCTCTATTTCTAATCTGACTCACTAGAAAAGACCCTGATGCTGGGAAAGATTGAAGGTGGGAGGAGAAGGGGACGACAGAGAATGAGATGGTTGGATGGCATCACTGACTCGACGGACATAAGTTTGAGTAAGCTGTAGGAGTTGGTGATGGACGGGGAAGCCTGGCGTGCTTCCATGGGGTTGCAAAGAGTCAGACACGACTGAGCGACTGGACTGACTGATTTCTAATCTAACGCTTCCACTGATCTGACAAGAGGTCTGGTTTCCCTGCCCAGAGGTTGGGGACCCCTGGTTTAGAGGGACAATGAGATCATTCTAACTGCTCTCCTTCTCTCTGGCCTTTTCATAGAAAGGTTCATATGAAGTCACCTTTCCCACTGATGCTTTGTTACTTAGCTGTCTGCTTCAATGAGTATGAACATATTTAGTACTTTTCCTCAGGATTCCAAATGGGTTGAAGAGAAGCAGCTACTCATCAGAACAAACCAAGACTTGCTGGAAAAGGTATGTGGCACCAACACCCTAAGCCCTGCCCCAGGGGATCATGGAGCCCGAGGCCTGCTCCGGCTGCCGGAGTCTCACCCATGCCCATCCTGAGGGCTCCTACCCACTGGTCCTGTCTCTGTCCTCTGGGTTGGGGCCTGCAGAGCTGGTTTGCAGACGTGGTGAGGCCTGCCAGCCCGCCTTATGCTGGGCTTCCAGGGCGCCTCTGCCGTTGCCTTGGATTCCAGACCACTCCCCAACNAGCTTGTAGGGAATCGGCTTGAGTGGTAAATCTAATGCTTTGGGACGAGACCTCAGCTTTATCTTTTTCTTATTTGTGAACAATTCAGTGATTTTTCTTTTTTTTTTTAGTAAATTTACTGAGTGCACCCAGCCCCACCATGCAATTTTTAGAACATTTTCAGCTTCCCTTAAAGATCCCTCTTGCCCCCTTTGTAATCACCCCTGTCTCTCACCCCTCAGCCCCTGGAAACCTGCTTTCTGTCCCAGCGGATTTGCTTGTTCTGCACCTTCTGTACTGGTGGGAGTGGACTGTGTTAGGCCTTAGCTTCTAAACATCCTCAAATGTCCCAACCGGACAAGCCCAGCCTTGCCCCCTCGAGGGGTGGCGGGGTCCTGTCCCAGCTCTGTACTGACCTGTCCTGTGGCCGTTCATCGTCCCATGTCCCTCCACAGCATCTGGGGCATTGGGACAGAGCTGGTCATTTCCTGTGAGGAAGCTCCAGGCTTTGGGAGAGATTTCGGATCCCTGGTCCTTCTAGCTAAATTCTGAGAGGCCCGGAAAACTCTTATGCTGTTTCCAGATGTCCCCCTGGGGGCAGTACCACCCCATTAGGGGTGGGGAGGCAGGGGTAAAGGTGACCAAGACCCACCAGTGAACGTGACAGTCGCTCAGTTGTGTCCGACTCTTGGCGACCGCATGACCACACAGCCCATGGAATGCTCCAGGCCAGAGTATTGGAAGTGGGTAGCCTTTCCCTTCTCCAGGGGATCGTCCCAACCCAGGGATCAAACCCAGGTCTCCCGCATTGTGGGCGGATTGTTTACCATCTGAGCCACCCGGGTAGCCCAAGAAGACTGGAGTGGGTAGCCTATCCCTTTTCCAGCGGATCTTCCCGACCTAGGAATCAAACTGGGCTCTCCTGCATTGCAGGTGGATTCTTTACCAACTGAACCATCAGGATCTTCATTTCCATGTTTTGTCTTGGTCCTCACTGCAGGCCGCCAGGTGGGGGCTGCTGTGTACCTCCGTGTCATCCAAGGGGCTACATAGCTGGCCCAGACTCTCCCAGTGGGTTTGGGACCCAGGCAGCCCCACTTCCCAGACTTTCAGATCTCCTACTCATCGGAGCCCTCTGGGGAGTCCAGGGCACCTTCCTACGGCAACTAGCCAGACCCTGGATGGGCTGACTCTGGGAGACTGGGATAGAAGGAATTCCAGACAGGCTTGGGGATCACTGTTGCTTCCCCAGGACTGACCTTTGGGAAGGGACTCAGCTGCTCTATGCCTTAGTTTCTCCACCATTCGTGTATTCAGCAAGTACCTGGCCCCCCTGCCTGGCCAAGCTTGGGCTGCAGGGACGAAGCAGGCACAGCCTCTGATATGGGCCTTCCCAGCCCCCGGAGCAGAAAGGGCCCACCTTGCACACCCACTGAGACCCTCCCCTTCCCACCCTACCTCTGGTGATGGCCCCATGTCCCCAGGCCAACACCCCGGGGGTCCGTGATCCAGGACACGTTCTCACGGCCCCTGATGAGAAACAGTGCTTCTCCCGCCATTAACCCGCAGGTGTCTCTGGTCTAGATTTACAGGCTGGAAATGGAAGAGAACCAGCTGAAGAATGAAATGCAAGATGCAAAGGATCAGAACGAGCTGTTAGAATTCAGAGTGCTAGAACTCGAAGTAAGAGACTCTATCTGTTGTAAACTCTCAAACGGAGCAGACATTCTCTTTGAGCCCAAACTGAAATTCATGTAAAGTCCCAGATGTTTTTCAAGCATGTGTAAGGGGACGTGTGACACTTGTTTTCTTTTCTTTCTTTCTTTTCCTTTTTCTTTTTTTTTTTAAATCTGTACATTGAGAATAATTTCACTGCCTTAATATGTTCTGAAGAGAATGCTCACTGAAGTCCTTGGACATGTACCAGAGCTAATCTATTTATTGCCTACGGCTTGTTTTTGCACTTAATAAAATAATTTGTTTTTGCAATATTTTGCCTTTTTTATTTGTGTTTCATTTCCATAACTACTTCTTTCCTGCATGCATAGTCACCTGGTATGCCTTCTGCAAACGCGGACAGAAGCACTGTTGCAATTGATAACACACCTTTTTAAAGTGACCTTGCATGCATGAATCTCACCTTTTGAAAGAGCGGGGTCTGACCTGGCCTGCGGCTGACTCCATAATGTGTTTACTGCTAGTCTGGCCTGTTTTCTCTTTGCCAAGGTAAACACAAGGTAAGTAAACAGGGTAAGAGGAGGTATTTGCAATAGGTAGTTGAGAAAGCTTGAAACATTACTCCAACTCCTTGACGCAGTGAGCGCCAGCCTGGGCATCGCAAGCAGTACTGGACTAAATATGTCTGTAACTCAAACTGCAACTCAGAATGATTCCCTTAGTGTGAAGGGAGATTGACTGTTGTCCACAGGTAGAAATCCTGTTGCAAACCTTCAGTGACTTCCCAGATACACAGAGCTGGATCCAGGCTGAGGACATGGATGGTTTTATTGCTTCCAACTGGAACCCTGCCTCAGATCTGTTACTGTATTGCCTTGCTACCACCTGACTTCATAATCCTTTTTCCTTTGTTTGTTTCCATTTCAAATGCATCTACATGTGACACATTGCCTGAGTCTGTGACTGGTTTTCTCTAAGCACCTGTGGTAACACGGCTGTCCTTTCCCTCGGCTGAAGCCTTTGCATGTCTTGAGTCCTCAGTAAAAGTCAGCTCCTTCGTGATGTTGGTGTCTCTCAGATTTTGTTTTCTCCTCTCAGCTTCAGTTAAAATTCTGCTTTCTGTAAAACAGGGCTTCCCTATGGCTCAGCTGGTAAAAAAATCCCCCTGCAATGTGGGAGACCTGGGTTCAATCCATGGGTTGGGAAGAGCCCCTGGAGAAGGGAAAGGCTACCCACTCCAGTATTCTGGCCTGGAGAATCCCATNCCTATGGCTCAGCTGGTAAAAAAATCCCCCTGCAATGTGGGAGACCTGGGTTCAATCCATGGGTTGGGAAGAGCCCCTGGAGAAGGGAAAGGCTACCCACTCCAGTATTCTGGCCTGGAGAATCCCATGGAATAGTCCATGGAGTCGCAAAGAGTCGGACCCAACTGAGCCACTTTCACTTCACTTCACTTCCCTAGGGCATCTCATCCTATACTTTGTTGTGCTAGTATGGACCGTGGCCTGACTGTCTCAGAACCAGGTGTTGCCATGTGATTCAGCTCTTGTCTAAACTGAGTCCTTCGTTCAGGCGGCAGAAGGAGAAGTTAAGAAAGATTATGGTGAATACTTCTACCACTGTCAGAAAACCTTTCACGGCTCTTTGCTACCCGCCATTTCTCATGAGAATTCCATAAGCATTGGTCACTTTACTAGAACTTTCAAGTACGTGCTTCCACCATCCTTTGGAGGAGCCATTAGAAATCAGTTTTCTGACTTTCATTCATATAAAACATGAGCTTTCTTGGGAAATAAAAGCAGTTTGATTTCAAGGTATCATTTAGCGAGGCCTTGGCTGCTGGCTGACCTGTCCATTGCTCGGGGTTTAAAGGCAGCTCTGTGTAGGAAACGCATTTGAGACCAGAGTACTGTTTTGCTGCTGTCCTTTATTTCTGTAAGTAATTGGGGATCTCAGTTCCTTTTTAAAAATCTGTCACTTTACCTGTGGTTAATGTACTACTTCTGGGACAATGCTCGCTCTCCTTTCTTAGTAGTTGAGATTTGACTTATCAATCTAAGGCAAGGGTAGAATGATCATTGGAAGGTTAGTGCAGATCAGAAAAAAAATTTGTGAACAAAGTCAGAAGATCGTATTGAAAAAGATACGAAGCCAGGGTCTGGGGTCTGGCCTTGTCACTCAATCACATGGGACATCGGAGGGGTCCTGTCTCACAGCCTCCTCCTCTCTGTCCACAAAACGGAAACGTTCACGGCTGCCTCCTGGGGTTATGTGACGATGAAGTAAGCTAACAATGACTTCTATTGAAATTTCCCACGATTGTTCTTCATCAAGTATTTAATGATGATTGTGTGACTTCCTGGGCTTTGATCAACAGGTCCACTCAGGACACTCTGCTAACCATTTCTTCCCAGCTGACTAGGTTAAGAAGTAACCCAGTGTCTGCAGGGGATCCGCTGCGGGGCAGACAGGACAGCGTCTCCACCATGGACGAGACCGTAGCCTGAGTGTGCACTTAACTGGGAACAACTTTGCCAACTGGAATTCCTTGGTTTTTTGCTGAATAACGTGGGAAAATGACAAGTGGTGAAGTAATACAATAAAGTTCTGTTTTTAAACCAAATCTTTTCCCCAGGAGAGAGAGCGGAGGTCGCCAGCATTTAACCTCCAAATCACCACCTTTCCCGAGAACAACAGCAGCGCCCTCCAGCTGTTCTGTCGCCAGGAAGGAGTTAAGGTAGCGTGCCCGGGGGGGTGCCCCCACTCTATTACGGCCATGGCCCACTCACCCGAATGCCAGGCTCAGCTGGAAAGGGGATTGCGTGCCTGTGCCAGGGCTAGAATTGATTTTAATAAGATACCCCCTGTTGCTCCACTCTGTTTTGAAAGTCAGAGTTTATTACTCCAGCTGGGTCACCAAATCTGTATTCACGTTTCAAAGAGCAGAGCCAAGGGATACAGCCTTGAAAGCAAACCCCACCTTGGCCACTTCCCGGCTCTGGCCCAGAGCCTGTCTGACCCTCAGTCTCTTCATCTAGGAGACCTGAGTGGCAACACCCACACCGTGAAAGGGGTGCGACAGTTTTTAAGCTAGATAATGAACCTGAAGACTCAGTCAAGTGCTCAGGGCACGCTGAGTATTCTAGATTCGGGAGCTGGTGGTGGTTCTCACAACCGTTGGCTGTGACCCTGGAATCCTGCTAGGCCCACAGGCACAGAGAGGTCCTTTCGACCTACAGGATCCCATGAGAATTTCTAGAAAGCAGTGTCTGTGCTGGTGTGAAACTCAGCCAATACACGGCAGTTAGCAGCCCTCTCTGCTTGAAGGGACCACCGAGAATAACTCTCTGCCCGGCCTTATGTACTAACAGACAAGGAAGGGAATGGTGTCTTACAAGGAGTGGGGGCTGTGGCCCCAGAGATTGGTGTGGATGGCCTTTGTAGCTCACACAAAATGAACGTTGGACATCTTTTCCAGGATGTGAATATTTCTGACCTTATGAAGAAATTAGATATCCTTGGCGATAACGGGGTAACTATGAGCGATCGGTTTCTGGTTTCGTGTCC
The DNA here is from genome assembly GCA_006410875.1 of Neotragus pygmaeus. Taxonomy (NCBI): domain Eukaryota; kingdom Metazoa; phylum Chordata; class Mammalia; order Artiodactyla; family Bovidae; genus Neotragus; species Neotragus pygmaeus. Next base: position 3,564 of record SJYV01039203.1, on the reverse strand, counting down.
TTGTTTTGATTCGGGTGTACTCTGTTGTGGCTTTTGTTTCCGTTTTTGTTTTAATTTCTTCCTGATTTAAGAGATCGACTAAGTACAATGTAAGGCTTTTGTATGGCCATGTTCCTGCGTGGGTGGCTGGGTCCGCATCCGCCAGAAGTGGGGTTCTGAAGTTAGGTCATCCTGACAGCGTGTGAATGATGAGGGTTAAAAAGGCCTAAAAATAAATGCCCGGAAAGAAAGTGGAAGCACTCAAGATCTCTGAAATCCCAAAGTGAGACTTTTGCCTTCTTAAAAGACTGGGCTTGAGCGAGGCCCTGTTCCTAAAAGGCTCGGGGACGCTGTGTGAGGAGTCCCCACCCCCGAAGGGCCGGTCCTCAGACCTGTCACTTCTGTGAGTTGGGACTGACCTTGGGGAGGCAGCTTTCAGCGTCGCGTAGGGCTGACTGTCTGCACGGGATGTGGGAGCAGTGTAAAACGCCCTTGCCCATTTTTGTGTTTTAGAATTTGAGAAATGAAGAACAGGTTGCAATAATCCAGGCTGGAACTGTGCTTGCCCTGTGTGAAAAGGTAGAGCCCAGCGGCATTTCTGTCCATACACCTTGTCCGAGCTTCCTGGCACCATACAAGAAACTGTACATTGGCGTCTCGCTTTGTTCTGGAAGCATGGTTCTGGTTTCCTGTCCGCGTTTGCATGCGCACGTGCACGCCTGTTCGTTTTCCAGGGGAAAGTTACTCATGCTTATGGTAGAAAGCTTAGAGACTGAGAAAGAAAATCAAACTCCCCTCGAGGAACCCCATCTGCGGCAGTTGGTTTTATTTCCTTCCAGTTCCCCCCCCCGCGCCCCTTTTTTAAAACAAACAAACAAACTTTGGGATCATACTTTAGCTTTTAATCCTGCTTCATAAGCTTTCCCCCATGAGATCGAACGGCCCTGCATCATTCTACCTACAGCCACGCCCTCAGTTAAATTTTCTTCCGCTGTTAACATATTGGAGTATTTCTGCTCTTTTTTTTTTTTTCTGTTTATCATCATGCAGCAATGAGCAAGCATCTTTAATCATAAGTTTCTATCTATGTTTTAAAACACTTCCACAGGATAGATTCTAGAAGTGGGATCACTGGGCCGATAGGTAGAGAGGGTTTTTAAGAGCTTTGACACTGTCCAGTCGTTTCCAGAAAAATGGTACCAAGTCGCCTTCTACATGAACGCTACAACTGCCGGTTTCTTATTCAGCAAGGCATATATGGCCACTAAGAATTCTACTGATAGGATAGGCAAAAATCATATGACATCATTATTTTAATTTTCATTTGTTCAAGTGCTAGTGATAATGAATTTTTTGTGTATTATCCATTTTCTTGTTCCTTGAGAATTGTAATTACATTCCATTCCGTTTGTTTGTCATTCACTCATAGCTTCATTCAATCATGCCTTCATCTATTCACTTATTTAATATGAATTTGGTCGTAATAATTGTTTTTCTTACTGACTTCTCTGTGAGGTTTACATGCTAAAGATAATAACTTTTTCCATATTTATTAAAAAAAAATACATTCCTGGTTTGCCTTTTACATTAATTTAGGGTGTTTTAAGACATATCCAACTTTTCAATGTGGTCTTGTCTGTGGATCTTTTTCTTGTAAACACACGTTAAATTTTAAAATGCTATTTTTATAATGATGAAGTCTTAATGATTTTAATCAGGATTCCTTCCGGAATCTTTGGGAGGACATTTAAAATGTAAATAGTTTGTTTTTTTTTTTTTCCCCTGAGAACGTGTCCAGCCTTCCCTGTGCACAGGGCCCTAAATGTTGGCAACAGGCTTACGGCAAAGCCTTGCTGAGGTCACACAGCTGGTAAGTGGCGGTGCCCACGTCACTGTCACAGTCACCTGGCTGAGTCTGCGACCTCAGGTGAGCGGGGTGAGGAGGACTCATGCCTCGCTGGCTGTTGGCCCCTCAGATCCAGGTGATGGTAGGTGACAGGGCCATGGAGTGCATTCTGAAAATATCCTCTCAACAGGAGAGCCAAATGTGACAGTGTAGCCTCCTGGGGTCATGGAGAGAACCCGGAAAACGCTTTCAGTGTATTCCATGTTCATTCCAACATGCACTACCCAGCACGCCTGAGGATATGCCCACGGCTCCCTTCTGGTTCCCCAGAGGCGCCTCCCAGGCTGGCTCTCAGCCCCACACCCGCTAACTGCAGGGGCTGCTGCAGGCCGGCCCCACCATCTCCCTGAGCCCCGAGCCTTGCTGGTAAGCGTCAGGACTCCAGGACACGGCACTTTTAACTGGGACCAGGCACCGCTGCCAAGCACCTGGGGCCAGCTGGGTACTGGGAGGTGACTGATCGATGTATAAGGATGGTGAGCAAAGAGCAGGCAATGCCAGGGACCAGGGTGGGGCTGGAGCAGTGGGCCCGGGGAGGGAGTCTCCCTCTCTTCTATTCCCCTGAGCCTCTTGGAGGGTGGCAGGCTGTCTGGAGTCCCCAGCCCTGCCAAGAACAGCCTCTGCCAGGTACCAAATTCTCCCACCCGGACCCTTCCCAATAAGCTCGTCCCCACATGCAGCAAACAGAGGTCTTTATAGACTCACGGCCTTGGCCCCGCCTCAGACCCTTGGGGCTGCTCGACAGCAGGGCAAGGTGAGCAGCATAGATCTCTTGTACATCAAGAACATGGGGCCTGCCTGGCATGTGGCTGCTATCTACTCTGACCCTGTCGCCCACTCCTTGCCCACCTATAGCAGCCCCTGCTGGTCGCTGACCATAGAGTCCCAAGTTGGATGGCCAGCTTCCTAAATGCAGAGACCTGTGCCAGGCGGCCTTGCCTACCAGCACCCCCTGACACCCCACAAGGGTGGCGGCAGGAGTGATGGTGCCCAGGGTTGGCACAGTACTCAAGACTGGTACTTAAAACCTGGACTCTGTGCCAGTGAGAGGGGCCCAGCTCCTCATTTGGGAAAGTCCGTGGAGACTGGACTTAAGAGACAGGTGTCCTCTCATTTTCTCAGGGACATGTCTCATTTTCTGTGCCGTGTGTCTGTGATTGAAGACCCAGTGTTTGGGAGGTGCTGTGTCTCCCTCTCAGAGTGAAATGGCGCTGACAGCGCACAGCCAGAGGAAAAGTGGGTCAGTGGGACCCCTGGAAGCACCTACAGGTCAGCCAGGGTGCCCAATGTCCTGTTTGCCCGGGATGTGGGATTTCAGTGCTGAAGCGGGGACAGTCCCAGGCAAACAGGGACAAGCTGGACACCCTGGAGTTGATGGGTGCTGTAGGAAAGCTGGCAGTGGAACCCAGAGCCCCAGTGATATCCTCAGCCAGTCCCCCTCAACCAAGTCATACATCATTTTGAAAACTGCCATTCAATTCTGGTATCTGACCAAACTGAGGTACACTTCAATTTTCTCTCTAAGAGCATGAAACCCCTTTCATACCCTGTGAGTAAAGTCCCACTCAAACTAGTTTGCACGGCCCTGGGCATTCGGGTGCTGATCCTAGGTGCTAAGTCGCTTCAGTCATGTCTGACTCTTTGCGACCCCATGGACTGTAGCCCACCAGGCTCCTCTG
>SJYV01039193.1:0-21241 GCA_006410875.1 Neotragus pygmaeus | reverse complement strand
TCAGCTTTAGCATCAGTCCTTCCAATGAACACCCAGGACTGATCTCCTTTAGGATGGACTCGTTGGATCCCCTTGCAGTCCAAGGGAATCTTAAGAGTCTTCTCCATTAGTCATTAGGAAAATACAATCACAATCGTAATGAGATACCACTTCATACCTACTAGGATGACAAAAATAACAATAGTAATAACAAAAACTAGAAAATAACAAGTACTGGTGGGGATGTGAAGAAATTAGAATCCTTGTGCACTGTTGGTAAAAATGTAAAATCATGTTGCCATTGTGAGAAACAGTTTAATGTTTCCTCAAAAAGTTAAACACAGAGCTATGATGTCACTCAGTAATGCCACTTCAAGTTTTATGCCGAAAGGAATTGAAAGCAGTGACTTGAACAGCTATCTGTATATCAATGCTCATAGAAACAACCCAGGTCTATCAACAGATGATGGAACAAACAACATGTGGTATATAAAAACAGAGGACTTCTATTCAGCCATAAAAAGGTATGGCATTTTGATGTATGCTGTTACATAGGTGTGTGATTAATGAAATAAGTTTGACATGGAAGGGCTGATATTGTATGATTCCACTAGAATGTGGGGTATCTAGAGCAGATAAATTCACAGAGACAGAAAGTAGAAGAGAGGTTACCAGAATCTGGGGTCAGGGAGAAGGAAAAGTGATTTGTTCCTGGATACAGAGTTGGGGATAATGAAAATAATGTTGGGGATAATGAAAAAGTGATGGGTATAAATACTGGTGATGCTTACACAGCATTGTGAATGTTTTTAATGCCACTGAATTGTACACTTACAAATGATTAAAATAAGAGTATATTGCTACATTGTACTTTATGTATATTTTTCCATGATAAAAGAAATAAAAAATAATAATCTTTGATATTCACTTCAATCCTTGGTTTTTGCCAAAGAGCCAATCCCTTTATTCTTATTTTGAGCTTTTGTTCTTTTCATTAGAAAGATGGTTTCTAACTTGAAACTGACAGCAAAGCTGCCTGAAACAGCAGCTGTGACTCTGCACTGCTCTCCGGGAACTGGAATCGTGTCTGCAGGTATAATTTCAGCACATGTGGACTGAGCTTGTAATATGTGTATTATGGAGCAGAGCTACAATTCATCTTAATGATGGTATGTGAAAGAACATCTCGGCAGGGCACCTTAATGAAATGACAATTGGTTGAAGACTTAGAAGATTAAAAATATCCAAGACTTTCAGAAGCCATATCTACTCTCATTTGGATCCTTTAAGGGATAGTGTAAAATAATGTTCTTTGCTATAAGAAAGCTTATAGAAAATACAGCAAAAATCTTTTTAATATATTTTCAAGGATGTAGCCATTAAAATTGTCTAATAAGAAAGCTAAAAATATGAACCAAATTCTCAAGCTTGATATCATATAGACACTTAATGACAAAAACTTCCTAATGAATGGACTAAAATATTGCCAAAAATATTTAAATTATCTTAAAATGAAATATTTGTAATTCCGTCTATGGAGGAGATATTATTGGTCAAACTCTTTGTTAGACACAGTATGTGTGTCTTAACTCTGAGGTCAGTCTTATGAGGCAGGTGATAGTAAACCTGCTTCACTGATGAGAAAACTGAGACTCAGAAATGTCAAATACATTGACCGGGGCTCATGGTAGACAAGACTTCATTGTGCTAAGGCATGACTATCACTTAATAGCAAAACTGTGGCCATATTGTATGTCCCATTTTATAGTCATCATGTTAATCAATACTGCAAAGAGAAAAATTATAGACAGGCAAGACTCTTTTTCTTGGTCCAAAATGGCAAATAAAAAGCAATATATTTCATGACAAGAATTCTAAATTCACTCCCTGGCTCCAACTCAATCAAAGTGGATAACTTGAGATAGCCACTCACTATCTTACTTAGTTCCCCTAAGAAAAATATCAAGTGCCTACTTGTTCCTAATACTCTGCTAATCATTTTCACATGCATTATCGAACTGATACAATCTAGTCTAAAAAAGCTTTTCCTTCTGCATAGCTCGTAGACATGAAAGGTATGATAATAATCCTGTGTAGAAAATTGTGTGCCAGTATTTACTGATAACAAACTACCGTGATGATCAATTAACCAACAAAATTCCTTGCATTTTTCTTATATTAAATACATTTACCAACCCTTAAAAATGTTAAACTCATATATTTCAGAATTAGCAAATGATTCTCAAACTATTATGCAATAGGTAATATGAGTCACATATGGGAATTGCCAATAACTGTGACTAATAGTTGGATATCTTTTCAAAATGTAAGTTGTTTTGAAAACTTCTTAATACCAGGAGGTGAATTAGAGATGAAGGTTATTCTTTAAGGGCCAAAAAATATAACAGAAGTGTATGACAGTCTACTTTAAGATACATTTTGTGTATTTTGTAGAGCCATGATTTAGTATGTAGGGAGACTTAGATACTGGAATTCATTCATAATCCAGTGAGTAGGTTGGGAATTTGATCTAGAGTACATGACTTCATAATCTAGCTTTTAAAGTAGAGCCTTGTTCTACTGTACATCTCTAAACCCTCAGGTCTTGCTGGACACTATATAGCCAGCACACAGAGAAGTGAGGTTCTATAATCCAGGCATTGTTCTCTGCACTAATGCAAAACCATTTGCCTTGGGCTATCTTTATTACACACCCTTACCTAGTCCCATTCTTCCTGGCCTCTGACTTTCTGAACCAGCCTTGCTTGTGTCCTTCCCTTGGCACACATGCTTGCTCTGTAACAATGCTTCAGTTGCTTCCAACTTCTTATGCCTTTGCTAGCATGATTTGGGTTTTCCCCTAGCAAGTTAACCTTCAGTTTCTCTGCATTAAATTCAGTATGGTCTACTTTAGTCCTTAGAACACTATAATTTGGCATGTTTCATAATGATAGCACTACTGCTGGGTTTGTGCCATCCCTTGAGCAGAATCTAGACATACTAAATGTATTTAGGGTATTATTAGGTTAAAGTTAAAACACAAATCAACAACATAAACTAAGCAATTTGTTTTAGATCAGACACTAACTCTACAAAGATCTTCAAAGGAGAACTAATCATCTTTCATTATATTAGATTATTTTTTCAATACACACACACACACATACATAAATACATGAGTTGGGAGATAAAGTGGAAAACTAGATTTTGAGGCCATGGTGTCATCTGGAAAAGCAGTTGACATAATGGCTCAGTATGGTCAAAGAACTGAGCATGTGATAGATTCCCTATTTCAAGCCTTTGGCAATTTTGTAAAGACTCTCTTTACATCAAGCTTAGTAGCAATGATTATGTGTAGTGGTTAAATATAAACTTTTGGGGCCACAAGAGTCATCATACTAATTGAAAACTAAAGAGTAGGCTAGAGATGAGGGGAAAATGCTTTAAAGGAAATATATACCTGCTAAAAATGAACTTAAAAAAATGCTGATTAGATTCCAGACACTAGGGAGAAAAATAAAAACACAGATTATCTGAGATGAGCAGTTCTCAATCAGGGGTTATGTTGCACCCCAGAAGACGTGCAGCAAATTCTGGAGGTATTTTTGGCTGTCACAACCGCAGGAGTAGAGCATGTACTAAAGCATCTCACAGGTAGTGGTCAAGGATACTGCTAAACATCATACAATGCACATGACAACTGCTCACAACAAAGGACTATTTAACCTAAAGTCTATCAATAGTGCCAAAGACTGAGAAATCTTAATCTAGAGCAGAACATTCTGAAACAAGGTGGCTAATATTTAACTTACATGTTCAAAGGAGAGCTACACATGAATGCAGCTTGCAGAGTATAAGCAATACTGGGCCAATATCAAGTTTGTTTCTGCTGTTTCAATTTTCCTTGATATCCTAAATCTACTTATTAAGTATAAATTCTTTGTGATATCTCTATTTATCTTTGGGTCAAAATCTCACTCAATAAAAATTATTGAAAAAAAAATCAGTCCCAATACAAAATGGCTTATCATTCCATGAATGATTTTCTTCTAGAAGTGGATATTAAATATGTTCATATGCAACAAAATGCAAAAGGCCACAAAGAATGAATCTCTAGATATGGAATCTAGGCATGTGTGAACTTAATGTAAAAGGTTTGGGTTTGAGGGCAAAGCATTTGTGCATGTAAGGGTTTCATCACTGACTCAATGTTAAAGAGCCTGCCTGCAATGCAGGAGATGTGGGTTCAATCCCTGGGTCAGGAAAATATCCTGGAGAAGGAAATGGCAGCCCACTACAGTATTCTTGCCTGGGAAATTCCATTCTCAGAGGAGCCTGGCAGGCTACACAGTCCATGGGGTCACAAAAGAGTTGGACTCAACTGAGTGACGAGAATGCACATACGCAGTTATGCATGAAAACCAAGTAACAGGTAGTTGGACAACTGGTAATCTAGACATCTCAGATATGTTAACAGAAAACAAACCAATTTCATAATTTCAAGTGAAAGCCATGAAGGTCTAGGTAATTTCAGGATTGTGCAGGCCAAGTTTCAGGTTTACACAGGCTCAAGACTCTGACTGTACAAGTCTTCCCAAAAGGAGAAAAGGATCAACACCAAAAAGTAAAATTAGGTTTAAAAAATCTATTTAAACCAAAACTAATGAGTTATCCACAGTTCTAGACAGGACTATTTCATTTCTTTTCCCTTTAATGATCATGAGCATCACAAAGTCGGAAGTCAAAGTATGCTGAAAATGTACTTCTTGGAAAACAATGTTGATTCAAATTTATTACTAACATATGTTATTAGATTGTCTAAAGCAGTAATCTATGGTTCATATAACAGAAACATAGTCTAAAACTTTATGTTAAAAAACCACGGAGACTAGCAATAAATAAATAAATAAAACAGAAGAGAAAGGATAGTCTCAATTTTGTATTAGAAATCCACTCTTCTTCAGTTCAGTTCAGTCGCTCAGTCATGTCCGACTCTTTGCAACCCCATGAATCACAGCACGCCAGGCNAAGGTTTCCTCCAGTACCTGAACGGTGGAAGCTTCTCAATTCTCATCGCTACCATGAATTGTTTAATTATGACTATAGGTGTGATTCTATTTAACATTTGCAAGGCATTCTTTACAGAAAACTCTTAAAAAAAAAAACATTATTTGTGCTATAATGACATAGTATAATTAGCCACGTGAGACTCCTAAGTAGCAGTTCTACATAATGCAATTATTGAACAACTGAATGCCATAGTTATATGATAAATCATATGTGATAAAACACAGAGCATAACAAACTATAATGGCAAAGTAAGTAAGCTTACACATCCGTGTGCACAGTAGGTCAAAAGCTGAAAGGAAGGTAGTAGAGAGCCCTTCAGCACCACTCTCATTGGTAACCAACCATCTTCAGGATAATACAGGTCTCAAATTTTTTTCCCTGTTAGTTTTCCAAGACTGAGAATTTTATGACATGAGCTGATTGTTCCAGGGGAAATGTAATGATAAAAGAGCACATGATTCGATTTGTTGTTTTAACTCTCTAATGGATTATTTTTGGAAAAAGTAAATGAGCGATTATTAACATGTATTCTGCATGAGCGGTTGCACTCAGCCTTGGCACTGTTGACATTTGGGGCTGGATAGTTGAGGGGTGGTGGTAGTGCCGTCCTGAGTAGCGTAGCANTCTCTAATGGATTATTTTTGGAAAAAGTAAATGAGCGATTATTAACATGTATTCTGCATGAGCGGTTGCACTCAGCCTTGGCACTGTTGACATTTGGGGCTGGATAGTTGAGGGGTGGTGGTAGTGCCGTCCTGAGTAGCGTAGCAAGTCTCCCAGCTTCTAAGCATCGAATGCCAGCAGGGCACCCCCTGCCCAAGGTACTACAACAACAACAAAAAAAAAATGATTCTGCACTTTGCTGAGTTCCCTGAGTGGCACAATCACCCCTCTACTGAATAGCACTGTCTTACGACTGTGGGGACAAAGGTGGATACAGTAGTTTCTGTCCTCAAGGCACTTGAAAACTAAAGGCAGGGCAAACCACCCTGCAGAACGTGACACAAAACGATATTCATTATTTGGACAGTTCATCACCGGAGCACAAAGTGGGGAGGGATCTACTAAGCCTTTGTGGAATGAAGCTTTTCCAACCTAGCAGTTAACCACAATGGACCCAGCAGAGCCTCCCTTAAAGCATGTGTCGCTATGGACATGGGTTGTACTCTGTCTGAAGGTGTTCTAAAGGGCTCTTAGGGTGAAGCTCGCTTTTAGAAAGGTGGAAGGCAACCCATATGAAATCCTTCAAGTTGAAAGTAGGGACCTGGGTTATCTTATGATTCTTCTCTGAATATGCAGTATCTGTTTCCAAATTTGGAAAACTTAGCAGTGGCCACAGGACTGGAAAAGGTCAGTTTTCATTCCAATCCCAAAGAAAGGCAATGCCAAAGAATGTTCAAACTACCGCACAATTGCACCCATCTCACACACTAGCAAGGTAATGCTTAAAATTCTCCAAATCAGGCTTCAACAGTATGTGAACCATGAACTTCAAGCTGGATTTAGAAAAGGCAGAAGAATCAAAGATTAAATTGCCAACATCTACAGAATCATCGAAAAAGCAAGAGAGTTCCAGAAAAACATCTACTTCCGCTTTACTGACTATGCCAAAGGCTTTGACTGTGTGGATCACAACAAACTGTGGAAAATTCTGAAAAAGATGGGAATACTGGACCACCTGACCTGTCTCTTGAGAAATCTGTATGCAGGTCAAGAAGCAACACTTAGAACTGGACATAGAACAAGAGGCTTGTTCCAAATCAGGAAAGGAATACATCAAGGCTATATATTGTCACCCTGCTTATTTAACTTATATGCAGAGCACATTATGAGAAACGCTGGGCTGGATGAAGCACAGGCTGGAATCAAGATTGTCAGGAGAAAAATCAATAACCTCAGATATGCAGATGACACCACCCTTATGGCAGAAACTAAAAAAGAACTAAAGAGCTTCTTGATGAAAGTGAAAGAGGAAAGTGAAAAAGTTGGCTTAAAACTCAGCATTCAGAAAACTAAGATCATGGCACCTGGTCCCATCACTTCATGGCAAATAGAAGGGGAAACAATGGAAATCGTGAGAGACATTATTTTCTTGGGCTCCAAAATCACTGCAGATGGTAATTGCAGCCATGAAATTTAAAAATGCTTACTCCTTGGAAGGAAAGTTATGACCGACCTAGACAGCGTATTAAAAAGCAGAGACATTACTTTGTCAACAAAGGTCCATTTAGTCAAAGCTATGGTTTTTCCAGGGGTCATGTGGATGTGAGAGTTGGACTATACAGAAAGCTGAGTGCTGAAGAATTGATACTTTTGAACTGTGGTGTTGGAGAAGGCTCTTGAGAGTCCCTTNCAAAGGTCCATTTAGTCAAAGCTATGGTTTTTCCAGGGGTCATGTGGATGTGAGAGTTGGACTATACAGAAAGCTGAGTGCTGAAGAATTGATACTTTTGAACTGTGGTGTTGGAGAAGGCTCTTGAGAGTCCCTTGGACTCCAGGGAGAACCAACCAGTCTATCCTAAAGGAGATCACTCCTGAATATTTGTTGGAAGGACTGATGCTGAAACTGAAGTGCCAATACTTTGGCCACCTGATGTGAAGAACTAACTCATTGGAAAACCCCTGATGCTGGGAAAAATTGAAAGCAAGAGGAGAATGGGATGACAGAGGATGGGATGGTTGGATGGCGTCACTGACTCAATGGACATGAGTTTGAGTAAATGCTGGGAGTGGGTGATGGACAGAGAAGCCACGGAAGACTGGGCAGCTGAACTGGACTGTGTCATGTAGACACACAGTATCTCTACTTTGTTCTTTGTGTCACAACTTCAGTGCAATGTAGGAAACAGCCAGGAGCATCTTCAATGAGGTGTTGAGGGAGGCAGCTCATGAGTGAAGTGAAAGAAAGTGAGACACTCAGTTGTGTCTGATTCTTGGCGACCTTATGGACTGTAGCCCACCAGACTCTTCTGTCCATGGAGTTCTCCAGGCAAGAATATTGGAATGGGTACCCATTCCCTTCTCTAGAGGATCTTCCCCACTGAGGACTCAAACCTGCGTCTCCTGCACTTCAGGCAGATTCATTATCATCTGAGCCACCAAGGAAGTTCATGAGTGGGCCCTATCAAAACTGATCCAGATTCAAGCATGACGATGAGAATAAGCTTTCTTCTCTCCTATGTGGAAAGAGAAAAATATTTTTTTAAAAAAACTTTCTGATTTCACATTCTGTTGCTGGAAAAGTGAAAACAGGAGGGCCCCCTCCTATGAAACAAGAGACTACTGCTGCCGTGGTTTCTCTATCAAACCTCCATCACTGTGCCTGTCACTGCCTGCAAATATTGGGTCCTTGCCTGGATCCTGCAGATTCTGCTCTAGGGAGGGCATGTCTGGATTTTCTTCTCATCCCCAGGATGCATTTGCCTTTTCTGTGTTTGGCAGATGGTACTTTCCCCTGGAGGAGGAAATGGCTACCCACTCCAGTATTTTTGCCTGGGAAATCCCATGGATGGCAGAGTCTGGTGGCCTACAGTGCATGGGATTGCAAAGAGTCAGACACGATGGAGCATGCAAACACCAAAGGAAAATCTTTTTAGATAGTTGTCATTCAGTCACTAAGTTGTGTCTGACTCTTTGTGACCCCATGGACTGTAGCATGCCAGGCTTCCCTGTCCTTCACTATCTCCCGAAGTTTGCTCAAACTCATGTCCATTGACTCAGTGATGTTATCCAACCATCTCATCCTCTGCTGCGCCCTTCTTCTCTTGTCCTCAATCTTTCACAGTATCAGGGTTTTCTCCAATAAGTCGACTCCTCGCATCAAGAACCAAACTCCATTACAGGGGGTTTTCATAGCAAAGGAAAGAGGAAAAAATATTACAGAATCACAGAAAGAGAGCTTTTGTTTTCCAGCTCTCTGTTCCTAAAGGCATCAGGTCAGAGGAACAGCCAGCTCATGCCTCTTCCCTGTCGCCCCAGTTTAGCCATGACATTGACCTCCTGAGCCCTTCAGCATGGTCTGCACACTTCAGAATCACAAAGAAGTCATGCTAGCATTAAAGAGAGAAAAAAATTCTGTTCTGAGTCTAGAATCACAATATAGTTTTTCCTGTATGGCACTCGAACTAGCAGAGATAATGCCTGGAACACCAACTCCTTTAAGGAAATAACTTTGCCCTATTCTACTTATTAACATGCTGTTTGTCTTTTGAATTCATGCATCTGGAGGGGGTATTTGGGTCTCAAATATTCTATGATGACTTTTGTGAGAACTAGCTTGGGGAGCAGCAGTAATTCTTCATAGGAAACTTTATTTCATGTAGAATAGGTCTTCCAGTGCTGGAATCCCATGGAGTAAAAAATAAAAATTCATGAGGCTTACACTACATTATTTTTTCATTCAATAATTCCCACCACCAGTCTCTCCAGTGAACAAACACAAAGCTGTTGAAGGTACATCAGCTTGCCTGGGACGTGAACTGGATTCCATCAAAGGATGGCAGAATAAGAGACGTCTGCCCTGGGCACCCAGCCTTCCTGTGGCCGTAGAGAAACTGATACCCATTCAGTCCTGCAGACAACTGCATCTCAGTACTGATGGGAAGACCTCCAGGGTTGCCTGGTCCAGCATCTCCCCCCACCTTAGATTCCACCACATCCATCAAGATAACCATGGAGGTTGATCACGCTCCTGTGCTAAGTGAGGGTGAGCTGAGTATTTTAATGAGCTATGCAGCAAGCCAAATAGAGGGAAACGGTTCTGAATACAGAACTGCTTTGTGTCTTTGAAGCCATTTGTTTTAATGAGAAGGACACATCGGAGAATTTCTGACTCTGAGATGGCAAACGAACAAGCCTGGCCTCACCTGTCAGTCATCAGCTCGGAATGGTGACAGTTTTACATGGACAAATGGCTTGGAACAGATAGAACAAATCCTAATGTGGAGAAATTCACATAGTGATTACCCCACATTACCCTGATTAAATCTGCTCACTGGCACTCATCAGTAATGAGCAGTCATTAAAAGAGACAATACTAAATATTCTTGAAGTAACTGACAGGCGGAAAGGGTTGCTTATTTATATTCAAATCATTCAGTCTCTCCAAAGAAAGTGTGATTTTTTTTCACATGCTGTTAGATTGACATTGGCAAGCTTTCCACCAGGTAGGAGTCTGTGATGATCATCTTTCTGCTTTTCAGCAGAACACAGACATTCAGAGCCACCATGAAAGTGAGCCATAGATTTAATACCTTTCCCAAGTGAATCTTCCCACTTCATTACCAAGGGAACAATTCCTGGGGAACAATCCCTGCTTTAAGGAAGGTGCATCTGTAGTAACATTATTGTATATTTAATAAGATTGTTCAAATAAGAAAATACAGACTCTGGGAAAACCAAGACAGATATCCATTCTGAATCTTCCCTGTAGAATAACTCAGCCCTTGGAATTCATTCCAAGCCCAGATGGAATTTATTCCATCTAAAATTCACATTTTGGTTGAAAACCTCCAGACCCTTTCAGATTAATAATTCTTTCAGTCCATTCATTTGCTTCTTTACACTTGAATTTGCAGTTGATTTTTTTAACTAAAATTTTCATCTTTAATACTCAGGTCACTCCCCAATGCTTGTCCATTCTCTGTTCTATTTATCCTAGTAATATATTTCTGTGCTTTGCCTCACTCCTCTCAGTGTTGTAAAATTTACTCTCATTGTACCAAATAGAATAATGGAGTCATGTAATGCATTGAATTTAAGCCTTACATGTAAGAACTCAAAGTGCTTTACAAGCAAGAATCCCTTGTTAGTTACAATGAAAAAAGGGAGGCACTTACATCACTTGAGTTGGTTCTCACAACTTTGTCTTCAACTCTGAACCGAGCTGGGGAATATCAAATCCTTTCTTGCCTCTCACCCGCCTTCTTCCTTCCTCTCTCCTTCTTTCTCTGTTTGTGTCTCCACACGTATTGTGTGTCGTGGACTAAGTATTAGTCTAAGCCTGGAGTGTGTTGCAATGAGCAAGACAGACAAAGTATCTGTCATCTTGGATGTTACTTCTCAGTGGGGAAGATGAGAATTGAGCAATTAAAGAAATAAGTACTTCCTGGTAACAGAGGTGCACTTTTAGAGAGAGTGGTCAGGAAAGGTAGACTCCTCCAGGAGGAGGTGATAACTGCAAAGAGAACTGACGGAGATGGAATCTATGGACATTGAGGGGATGAACATCCCAGGGGAGCGGGCAGGAGAAAGCAGTGCCTCCCTGAATCAAAGAAAGAGCCTGAAGTGTTTCAGGAAAAACAAAGACCTAAACTTTGCAGTGCCTGGAGCAACATGAGCAAAGCGAAGGGCCCAAGGAGATGGGAATAGAGAAGCAGGCATGGCCCAATCAGAGAGAGCTTCAGATCATGGTAGGGATGAGGTTACGTCCTCACTGTGATGGGAAAGCGGTTCAAAGTTTGTGTGAGTTTATGTGCTTGTGGGTATTTCCCTGGGGGCTGAAAGAATCCACCTGCCAGGGAGGAGATGTAGGCTTGATCCCTGAGTTGGAAAGATCCCGTGGAGAAGGAAATGGCAACCCACTCCAGTATTCTTGCCTGGGAAATCCCATGGACAGAAGAGAGTTGATGCTTTTGAATTTTGGTTCCAGAGAAGACTCTTGAGAGTCCCTTGGACAGCAAGGAGATCAATCAGTCGATCCTAAAGGAAATCAACCCCTGACTATTCATTGGAAGGATTGATGCTAAAGCTCCAGTACTTTGGCCACCTGATGTGAGAAGCCTACTCATTGGAAAGGATTCTGATGCAGGCAGAAACTGAAGGCAAAAGGAGAAGCGGAACGCAGAAGATGAGATGGTTAGATAGCATGACGAAATCTGAGCAAACTCTGCAAGACAGAGAAGGACAGGGAAGCCTGGCATGCTGCAGTCCACGGGGTCACAAAGAGTCAGACATGACTGAGCAACTGAACAACAGCAACATAATGCGTTTGTGGCAGGGAGGGAAGGGTTTTTCATAATGAGATCTACATTCGAAAATATTTATGCTGACTGCTTGAAAAAAAAAGGAAAATAAAAGATTTTACTCTGGAAGGCAGCCTTGCAGGTCAGGAAGGAGCTAGAGTAGGAGCAGAAAGACCAGTCTGGAAACTGTTGAGGTCCATCAGAAAAGGGATGCAAGTGTGAGTGCTAAGTCACTTCAGTCATGTCTGACTCTGCCACCCTATGGACTGCAACCTTCTCTGTCTGTGGTTTTCCAGACAAGAATGCTGGTGTTGCCACGTATGACTATGTGGGTTGCCATGCCCTCCTCCAGGGGATCTTCCCAATCCAGGGATCAAACCTTTGTCTCTTACATCTCCTGCATTTGCAGACAGGTTCTTCATCACTAACACCATCTGGGAAGCCCTAGGTCAGGGATACTGTTCCCCAAATCAGCTTAATGGAAGAAGGTGGAAAGAAATGTCTGTTGACATTTCTTTGTTGATTTGAAACCTCAGCAGGAATTTTAGATGGCTTTAGCAGGGAGAGTGAGGGAAAGAGAGAAATTAAGAACACTTTCAGAGTGGTTGACAGGCCCCACTGGTGAGCGATGGTGCCATTTTTCAAGAGAAGATTGGAGGAAAGTTAAAAGAGCTCTATTTTTGGTCAGAGGTGCCTGCTTCAGGAAGAACTGTTACTAAACAGTTGGTGATAAATTTGGGGTTTGAGGGGAACCACAGGTCTAGAAATATGCACTTGGAATTTACTTGAGTGTCCATGAGGTTGGACAAGATTATGTAGTGAAGAGTTTGCCAAGTGGAGTATCTGAGCACTGTGGATAAGAAATTATTTTGTGCACTCACATCATCCTAACTGTCCTTTCCGATGCCATTGGTCTGGGGAAATAAGTATGATGGGAACAAAGTACATGAGTTGACACTTGCATCTTTGAAATTGACCCTGCCAGTCATGGGAGAGCCTAATCTCATTATATATGGCTGATTCTATGTGTTGTTTAATTTAGAAATATCACTCATTTATTCACAAGGAAGATTGGTCTGGAGATTTTTCTAGTGTTATGTTTGATCAATTTGATTATCCATGTTATGCTTGATTTATCAAAAGATTGTGAAGCTTCTCTTATTTTCTATGCGCTGGAGTGATTTAAATTGCATGGGAGTTATGTGTTTCTTGGGAAATGGAAAGAATTCACAATGGAAGAATCTGAGGCCAGAGGCTTTTGGGAAAGGGCACAATCCTTACCAGTTATTTAGCACTTAAAATGCTTAACAATTGACAGACATGGTATCAATTTGCCTTCTTGATATTATCTCCACTTTACAAAGTATTAAATTGAGGTACACAGAGAATTGGAAATTGCCTAAAAACATGTAGTTTAAAAGTAGGATTTCCAAGATATGGACCAAGATCTGATATTAAATACTACCTGTGTCTGTCTTTAAACATTCACCATCACTACCTCCCATGTTAAAGCTTGGTCACAGTGAAAATGTCTTTGAGGGGTTTAGGCTTGAAGGTTGAACAACTGCCATTTCTGGCCTTTCTGATCTTCATTCCCTCCTCTTTACCCTGACTTTCTTTGGAAGAATCACTCCCCCCCTCCCTCCCCCCAACACTCCATCCTTGTTTATGTCTCTTGTTTGGGGCTGTCCTCATTTCTGAACCCAGGAAGAAACATTTGACCAAGTGTAGCAGTTAACATAACCACACATCTGAACGGTGGAGATCTGTTCAGGGATGAGTATGAGGTCCAAATTCATCAAGTCAGAAATAATCCCAGAATTTTTTGTATAGCAGGCTGGGCAAAATGAGCTTTTCCATCAGAGATGGGATGCTTGTCAGAAGCTGCTGGCAGCCATCTTGCCACCATGAGGAGGGACCTGAACCTGCCTGAGAATGGATTCTATGCAACAACATCAGTGCTCAGAATAGAGAGAGGAAGACCAGTGCTCAGAACTTGTCAGCACCCAGAGTCAGCCCTTATATACCATTGGCTTTGATATTTAAGTGAACCTATACATTTCCAGATTTTGCTGAAGCAAGCTTGAGCTAGGTTTTTTTGCACACTGGGTGTACTATAATATAATAGCTGCAGGCTATATAGAAAAGCAGAAATGTGCTCTTCATTTCTTTACATTTAGGAATTGGAGCCAGAGAAGTGACTTTCCTATAGCTAGTCATTCAGTGATACTCCTAGAGCCCAAACCTGTGATCTCTAAATTAGAGTTGAGTGCTGTATTCAACTAGAGTCTCAGTTTCTTCAACTATGTTCATAGGAAATTTGTTTAGAAAAGTTATGGTATTCTTTTCTGGGGTTTCCCTATACATTTAATGCTTTCTTTCCCATCACAAACTCACTTAAACAGCTCAGAGTTTTACTGTGTTATAGGAAGAATTTCTAGTGGCTCAGTGGTAAAGAATCTACCTGCCAATGCAGGAGACACAGGTTTGATTCCTGGGTCAGAAAATCCTCTGAAGTAGGAAATGACCCACCCCAGTATTCTCACCTGGGAAATCCAACGGACAGAGGAGCTTGGCGGGCTGCAGTCCATGGGGTCACAAAGAATCACACACCACCTATAGGAAGAGTTTGCAAAGCTTGAGGTTAGCATATGGACATCAGAAGTTTTATTCACTCCATGCTGTATAGACTGCCAGTGGCACTGTATGCCGAATGGCTATAGTTTGTCTAAAGGATGTTCAGTGGACTTTATAATATGCATTGACGTATATGTTGGTTGCATTCATCAGACTGGACACAAGGATGAAGATAGTGGATGTGTGGTCTTGAAACCCATAGCACCATTTCTGCCCTGGTACCATCTTGAATGGTTCCCTTTTAACCTCGTACCTGGGACTCTTTATCCTGCCCCACAAAGAAAGAATTTTACTTAGGAATTACAATGAGATGATAGGAAAGGACATTCCGGGTTTTCATCCATAAAAGCTTGTTTCTCCTTCTCTCCCTTCAAACAGGCTTCTGCAGATATAATTTTGTCAACTTACAGAAGACCAAGATGGTTGTTTCTTGCTTTATTTCCCTGGTAACTGGGAGCAGGTTTCATGGTCTCCACCTCCTGTGGTTTGGGGACTCTTATCCAACCCCCAGCATCCAAAAAGAGACATATGTGTGGATATATGCAGTGATACTCTAGAAACATCTGCTGAGAGAACAACAATGAAAAAAAAAAATGAATGAACCGTCTCAGCTTTAGAAAGGTGTTGCTAACCAAACTTTAGTATTACGTCATCCTTGTAATGTTTTTCCTCTGGCAGAGAGTGTTATTCCTTCTACCTACCATTGACCAGCATCCATCTTTTGTGAATATATGTGGGACAAATGAGGGATGAAGGATGAGATCTGTGACATGGAGGGAGTGAGAAAGAACATTAACTTGACTGTCTGGATTCGATACAATAAACTTAATATAGAACCACATCACATCAGATCAGCAAAGGATGTTAGTGCTATTTTGTGCCAACTTCTTATTTTATCAAGAAGGAGAAAGCAGAATCCCAGAAAAGAATTTTCTCAAGAAAGAAAAAGCAGAATTCCAGAGAAGAAATGCAATTCTTTGTAACTTGTTCAGGGAAATAGTCAGATGTATTCTAGAGGAGTGGATGCCGTGGATGTTTTTTACCTAGTTATGACTGGTGAAGCCTTCGTGGGATAGAACAATGGTGGGACATTGGTAGGGCTTCCCTCAAGGCTCAGTCAGTAAAGAATCTACCTGCAATGCAGGAGACCCAGATTCGGTTCCTGTGTCGGGAAGATCCCTTGGAGAAGGAAGTGGCAACCCACTCTAGTATTCTTGCCTGGAGAATCCCATGGAGAGAAGAGCCTATCGGGCTATAGTTTGTGGGGCCACAAGAGTCAGACGTGACTTAGTGACTAAACCACCACCACCACCATTGATGGGTGGAACATTGGCAGACAGGACATGTTACATATGTTCTCCAAGGCATGCCTAGGGACCATGTTTCTGGGGAGAGATGTGGAAACCCCACATATATGTACCTGTAGCCCACTAATGTGGACTGCATAGTATAGACATGGGGATTTGCAATCCTTTCTCAAAATGTGAAAAAAAAAAAGAACATTCAACAATGGTAATCAGGGCTTCTCAGCCATGCAGAGTACAGTTGGTCCAATATAAATTGCAAAAATAATGCATTAGAAATGGAAACTCAAAGCCAACATTTCATTATAATTTTCTGTAGTCATTAATACTTATCCTTGTACATTTGAGACTCCCTACATACATAATAAATGAGGATAGAGAATTTTCATTTTATGAAATACTATCTTTCTTCAATTACCCACCAGTCTGGATGTTTTCTTATTAAAGTTAAATTGATAATACCAATTTTTGAAATCTCCTCTTCCTGCCTGACATGAAACACATTTTAGATAATCATAGATTCTACTGTTGGGGGAGATTTGGGAAAAGCTCACAATTATGCAATTGGAGTCGGGTTTTTGTTAGGTTTAAGTGTGCCATTTTTTTTTTCTAGTTGTGACACCACAGTGATTTACAAGATTTACTTCCTCCTATGAATTTATGCAATAATGAATAAAGCCATTTTGGTTATAAAAAATGGGATAAGGATCAAACATACTCCAGAAGTAATTGTCACCAGAGATATTCAGAACGCATCACGCTTTGCTCTTAAATGGACAAAGAGAGCGTAAATATAATCATGGATACACAGTGTCAAGGCAGAGGGGAGGAGCAGAGACTAACACAACCCATGGGAGAAAAACATGGTCTTAATTATATGAGCGGTTAATTTATGCGGGTCAGATCTCATTTGTTGACCCATTTGTTTGCCGGGAACAGACACTCAGACCTCACTTTAGTTTCTGTGCTGTATTGTGCTTAGTCACTCAGTCTTGTCAGACTCTGTGACCCCATGGAGCCTGCCAGGCTCCTCTGTCCATGGAGATTCTCCAGGCAAGAATACTGGAGTGGGTTGCCATACCCTCCTCCAGGGGATCTTCCCAACTCAGGGATCAAACCCAGGTCTTCCACACTGCAGGTGGATTCTTTACTGTCTGAGCCACCAGGGAAGCCTAAGAATCTTGGAGTAGGTAGCCTATCCCTTCTCCAGGGGGAACTTCCTGACCCAGGAATTGAACTGGGGTCTCCTGCATTGTAGCTGGATTCTTTACCAGATGAGCTACTAGGGCAGCCCATTTTAGCTTTCAACCACTTTGAAAACTGATTTGTAAAGCTTATTTTGCGGCCTCCCCGACCCAAATAACCTATCAGATCTACTAGAGGCAACCTGCTTCATTCCTCACCATTTCAAGGGGGTCCAAGTGTGATGGGAAGAGGCCAGAACCACACAATCTGTAAGGTTAGATGGAGGTCCTGGGCACTAGGCCTGGGGGGACATGATGAGTCACCCCAAGCAGAAACAGAGGCCACCTATCTTCGCTAGGTCTCCATAATCACTACTACTAAGGACTCAGAAGTGAGGAATGACACCTTCTGTGCAGAGTAGGGTCCTGCTAAAATGAAGACCTCAATTTCTTTTGACCTCTCTCCTTTTTTTTTTTTTTTTTTTTGCTAGGGACTGGCAGTATCATGTAGGAAAAATCTATACTAACAATCTGTGCTCAGTGACATCTACCAGTTCAGTCCTAGCAAGGCCATCCACTCACGTAGAGGGAGGGAGCAGCATCAGCAATAACCCCTCCTTGAAGGCCCTCCTCTCCAGTCTTTCTCCTCTGGGAACCCCTTCTCCAACAGCTCACTCCAGACTTTGACTTAAAACATTTTTATCTTGTGGTTCATATACTGAGCTTGTTGTGAGGTCCACAATTTCTCATTGCTAAAAGAGAGCTAGAATCACCTCTTTAATTCTGAGGGTCATCATCAAAAATGGACTTGACCAAAGCAGTGTCAACTGAAAGCTTACCCAAGCCCACAACATCATTTAACAGGTGTACCAAGCACAGTGACAGATTTTATTCTCTTGGGCTCCAGAATCACTTCAGATGGTGACTGTAGCCATGAAATTTAAAAGATGCTTGGTCCTTGGAAGAAAAGCTATGACAAAGCTAAACAGCATAGTGAAAAGCAGAGATATCACTTTGTCAACAAAGGTCCATATAGTCAAAGCTGTGGTTTTTCCAGTAGTCATGTATGAATGGGAGAATTGGCCCATAGTGAAGGCTGAGCACCAAAGAATTGATGCTTTTGAATTGTGATGTCGAAGAAGACTCTTGAGAGTCCCTTGGATTATAAGAACAAATTGTCAATTCTAAAGGAAATCAACCCTGAGTATTCATTGGAAGGATGATGCTGAAGCTGAAGCTCCAATACTTTGGCCACCTGATGCAAAGAACTGACTCATTTGAAAAGACCCTGATACTGGGAAAGATTGAAAGCAAAAGAAGAAGCGGGTGCAGAGGATGAGATGGTTGTATAGCATCACCGACTCAATGAACATGAATTTGAACAAATTCCAGGAGACAGTGTAGAACAGAGGAGCGTGGCGTGTTGCAGTCTGCAAGGTCAAAAGACTAGGAAATGATTTAGCAACTGAACAACAAAGGACAACCAAGCATCTTGCACACTCAGATCTTTGCACACTCAGATCTTTGACACTGCACTTATTAATTCACCCATTGAACAAATACTTCCTGGGCCCCTACTGTGTGATGCATTTATTCATGGACATCATTAGCAATGTTTGGAAGCAGCAGTTAATGTATCTACTCAAAAAACTGTTCATAGAAACAGACTCATAGACAGAGAACAGCCTTGTAGTTGTCAAGGCGGGGCGGTTAGGGGAGGGATAGACTGGGAGTCTGGGATTAATTTATGCAAACTGTTACTATAGAATGGATAAATTGTTACCTATTGTTGTTGTTCAGTCACTAATTCCTATCTGACTCTTTGTGTGACCCCATGCACTGCAGCACACCAGGATTCCCTGTCCTTCACCATCTCCCAGAGTTTGCTCAAACTCAAGTCCATTGTGTCGATAATGCCTTCCAACCATCTCCTCCTCTGTTGCCTCCTGCCCTTAGTCTTTCGCAGCATCAGAGTCTTTTCCAATGAGTCAGCTCTTCGCATCAGGGGGCCAAAGTATTGGAGCTTTAGCTTCAGCATCAGTCTTTGTAATGAATTTTCACTGTTACCTCTATGATGTATAAACAACAAAGTCTGACTGATTAGCCCAGGGAATCACATTCAATATTCTGTGATAAACCATAATGGAAAAGAATATGAAAAAGAATATATATGCATATAACTCAGAGAAGGTAATGGCAACCCACTCCAGTACTCTTGTCTGGACAATCCCATAGATGGAGGAGCCTGGTGGGCTGCAGTCCATGGGGTCGCTAAGAGTCAGACACGACTGAGTGGCTTCACTTTCACTTTTCACTTTCATGCATTGGAGAAGGAAATGGCAACCCACTCCAGTGTTCTTGCCTGGAAAATCCCAGGGATGGCAGAGCCTGGTGAGCTGCCGTCTATGGGGTCGCACAGAGTTGCATGTGGCATTTACCCTTTATTCCATTGATATAGTGCAGTATGTTAATTTATTTTGCACATTGATTCAGTCTGGAATTCCTGAGACAAATCCCACTTTTTCATAGAATGTAATCTTTTTACTATGTTGGTGAATTCAGTAATTACAGAAGTCTGGGTTTCTTTGGAATTTCTGTCAGAGTCATTTTTGTATTTTTAATGGGTCATTCTTTCAGGTTCTTTTGAATGGTTTGTAATATTTTTGTAAAGAACTGAGCATTCTGTGTTATAATGTGGTAAATTTGGAAGTATGATGTTCACACTTCTCAGGGATTGTTGCTTTTGCTTGTTTAGGCTTGGGAATGTCCATGTGTATCTGTTTTTCAAAATTGTGTACCCCTTTTTTACACTGAAATTTTTGGCCCATTTTCTCTATCTTCAGATAGTGATCTAACAAAGTGTTGGCAGAAACCCCAGTGGCTCCAGAGGTAAAGAATCCACCGCAATACTAAAGATGCAAGAGATGTAGCTTTGATCCCTGGGTCAGGAAGATTCCCTGGAGGAGGAAATGGCAACCCATTCCAGTATTCTTGCCTCAGAAATCCCATGGACAGAGGAGCCTGGTGAGCTAGAGTCCACAGGGTTGCAAAGAGTCAAACAAGACTGAGCATGCACACCAAGATTTTCTCTATCTTCAGACAGTGATCTAACAAAGATATTGTTAAATGTGTGATTCCAAAAGGGAATGAAGAAGGATTCTTCTTTACCTGTCCTGATAGATGCAACTAGGGGAGATCACTGTGGCCAAAATACTAAAACCAAAGAATGTATCTCTGCCAGTTCTTCAGAGTTCTTCCACACCAACCCAAATGCACATCCTCTAGTTTTTGGAGTACAAGGTCTCCTGTGCCTGCCATAGAATTAGCTATACAACCAAGAAATGAAGACCACTGTCCCCAAGGTGATTAAGGGGCTGAGGAATGGGGCATGGAAAATGATCTGTGGATTCTACTTTCTTACCAAAAATGGCTTCATCAAACACTCCCCTTTCTGTTATAAGTGACCAATCATATTTCTGTGTTCCAAAATAGTTTATTTAATTCTTTTCCAGTTCAATGGTTGCTTAGATGGAGGGACCGACCCTTGGATCTTCCTACTCCGGCATTTTCCATGTATGTTAGCTTTATTGGATATTCAGGGTCCTTAAAAATTTTACTGCTGTCATTTCTGTCTTGCCAAAAGTCTGATTAAAGTTTTTGTTCTTGTTTCAAAAAATCTTCCGTGTTTCAAAGTTCTTAAAATGTGTCATGATTTTCTGAGGCATTTACATTTTGGCTTAAACATAGATATTAAATCAACCAGTTACAAGCACCTTTTTATTAAAAAAGAAAAAATTTTCCACTCTGGATTACATTCTCATTCATATGTCAATAGTTCCTATATATACTTGCATCTGCATCTAGTTTCCTCACTCCATTGCATTGATCTATTTATACAACTTTGTTATTACTACAGCATTTCATTTTTAAGACTTTTGAAGTCAAATTTTTGTGCAATTAGCATGATAGTGTATTGGCTTTTCTTGGCTCCAGGCATTTCCAGATCAACTTACTAAGCTGTGTAAAATAACAACATAAAGCACTTTGGATTGCAAATATAAAAATTGAATATATAAATTGATTTAATAACAATTTTGAGGACATG
>SJYV01039192.1:6563-21958 GCA_006410875.1 Neotragus pygmaeus | reverse complement strand
TATTCTTGCCTGGAGAATCGAATGGACAGAGGAGCCTGGTGGGCTATGGTCCATGGGGTCACAAAGAGTTGGACACGACTGAGCGACTTCACTTTCACTTTCACCTAAGTTAACATCTGGCAACTGTGTGACCTTGATAGAGAGGGCTGTGTTAAATAAGCTGCTAATGTGCCTGTTGTTGTTTAGTTGCAAAGCCGTGTCCCAACTCTTTGCATCCCCACTAACTGTAGCCCACCAGGCTCTTCTGTCCATTGGATTCTCCAGGCAAGAATATTGGAGTAGTTTGCCATTTCCTCCTCCAAGAGACCTTCTTAACCCAGGGATCGAACTCACATACTCAAGCATTTATTCAACAAAATTATTTCAAACCACAGTCTTTAACATTTTTTTTGCCTTTTTTTAAAGCTCTGCTCTAGACATACCACATATATTTCTACTCCAAGGCATTTACACTAGCTGTTCCTTTTCCCTGAAATGTTTCACCAGATCTTCCAATGACGTGCTTTCTTATTTTGCTCAGGTCTCTCAGTAGGTCACCTCCTCAGATAAGCCTGGGAAAATACGTCTAAAATCACCTTCAACCCCATAATATTCTATTTCCATGTTATGCTTGGAAATATACTACTTTCTCATGTTTATTACTATTTATACCCTTAGTAAAATGTAAGTTTCATGTGGGTAGGGAAATTGTCT
Source organism: Neotragus pygmaeus (assembly GCA_006410875.1). Classification (NCBI taxonomy): domain Eukaryota; kingdom Metazoa; phylum Chordata; class Mammalia; order Artiodactyla; family Bovidae; genus Neotragus; species Neotragus pygmaeus. Next base: position 21,265 of record SJYV01039192.1, on the reverse strand, counting down.
ACCTTGTTTTCAACTGTTCTTTCATCCTCTTACCTCATTGCCTGCCACATGGTAAGTGCTTGACAAATACTTCTAAAAGAATGAATGAGATAGTGGCATTCTTTTAAGTACTAAGGGTTCAACAGTGAGCAATACTTATAAAACCCTTACTTCTATTCTCATGGAGGATTGTTGCAAATGTCCAAGTAAGAGATCATTAGAAATTTTGCTAGATTTTTAGCAGTGGGAATTGTAAGGAAGGACTAGACTGGGAAGATGTTTAATTGGTAGACTAAATAGACTGCTAATTCTCAGTGATATTATGGTGATAGTTCATTGTCCTCAGAGTCCGGACAAAGTTTCAGTTGGAATTGAAGACATTCTAACCTTGTTGATGTTACTTATTTTATTTCCCAAACCTTCATTCCTCTTTCTCCAAGCACTCAGAGCTGTTTTTCTTCTTTTTAGCTAGCCAAGTCTCCTCACTAATGCGTCCAGATCTACTCTCCTTATAAGTGTCTAATACCTCAAATTTCCACCCCCCTGTTTGTTTGAAATTTCAAATTCCTGGAAACTCTTAGGATTCAGGTAGTCATATTAACATGAAACCTCTAAAGTTGTGGTGCATTTATATTTTATTCAACAAACAGGCTAAGCACTAAGCACTAATAACACATACTTAAATAAGACAAAGTGTGCACCTTCAAAAGGCTCCCCATCAGTCATCTGCCCAACGAGTTCTACATTTTCCATACTTTGGTCAAACTACTTCCTACAGTTTTCTTTCTTATGTAAAGAATGTCACTATTTTTGAGGTGATGGATATATCCCTAGCACATTAATGTTCAAGCCTCTCCCAACTCAGGTTACCAACTTCACTTACATTCCAGATGCTCTCAGTCAGNTACTTTGGTCAAACTACTTCCTACAGTTTTCTTTCTTATGTAAAGAATGTCACTATTTTTGAGGTGATGGATATATCCCTAGCACATTAATGTTCAAGCCTCTCCCAACTCAGGTTACCAACTTCACTTACATTCCAGATGCTCTCAGTCAGTGGTTTCCACCCTGTGTATTATTCCATCACTATTACACTCACACCAAACTAGGGAGAGGAAATAATAGGACAAAATAACTTAAACAACACTAATAAACCACCTGATCATCAGAAGAGTCAGTTTCCCCAACTTCCAATAGCTCAGCTTTACAACCCTCTTCCCTCTTCCCATTTATTATTGAAAGGCTGCAGTGTTAACCTAGACACTGATATTCCAATGTAACTCTCTCATTTATTTCTAGGTCAGTCTTCAGTGAACATCTAGATTGTTTTTTTCCCCTACAGTTGATGGATATGTTCAGTTTTTAAGAGCTTAGGATGCAGTAATTCACATTGTTGTCTTATTTCTCAAAAAATTTAGGCAGTGCCTACATCTACATTTATTATAACTATAATAGCCATATATAATTTTATCTTAGAAAAGGTGAAGTTGTGATTCGTATATTCTGAAATTAAAAAAACAGTTTTTTTTTCACCCCAAAAGTTCTCTACTCCATCCTCTTTGCAGTCAATTACTACTCCAAACTGTGGCAATTGTTGATTTGTTTTCCTTCCACTTTTTACATCTTAATGAAGAAGAGAGGAAAAAAGAAAAAAGGAATTAAAAGAAATGAGGACAACCTCAGAGACCTCTAGGACAATGTCAAATGCCCCAATATTCGAATCATAAGAGTCCTAGAAGAAGAAGACAAAAAGAAAGACCATGAGAAAATACTTGAGGAGATAATAGTTGAAAACTTCCCTAAAATAGGGAAGCATATAGCCACCCAAGTCCAAGAAATCCAGAGAGTCCCAAACAGGATAAACCCAAGGCAAAACACCCCAAAGACACATATTAGTCAAATTAACAAAGGTTGAACACAAAGAACAAATATTAAAAGCAGCAAGGGAAAAACAACAAATAACATACAAGGGGGTTCCCCTAAGGATAACAGCTGATCTTTCAATAGAAACTCTTCAGGCCAGAAAGGAATGGCAGGACAGACTTAAAGTGATGAAAGAGGAACACTTACAACCCAGATTATTATAACCTACAAGGATCTCATTCAAATATGAAGGAGAAATCAAAAGCTCTACAGACAAGTAAAAGCTGAGAGAATTCAGCACCATCAAACCGGCTCTTCAACAAATACTAAAGGATCCTCTCTAGACAAGAAACACATAAAACATGTATAAACTCGAACCCAAAGCAACAAATTAAATGGCAACGGAATCATACTTATCAATAATTGCCTTAAATGTAAATGGGCTGAATGTCCCAACCAAAAGACAAAGTCTGGCTGAATGGATATTAAAACAAGACACCTATATATGTTGTATACAAGAAACCCACCTTAAAACAAGGGACACATACAAACTGAAAGTGAAGGGCTGGAAAAAGATATTTCATGCAAATGGAGAAAAAAAAAACAGAAGTAATAATACTAATATTAGATCAAACAGACTTTGAAAAAGGCTGTGGAAAGAGACAAAGAAGGACACTACATAATGATCAAAGGATCAACCCAAGAAGAAGATATAACAATTATAAATATATATGTACCCAATATAGGAGCACTACAATATGTAAGGAAATGCTAACAAATATGAAAGGGGTAATTAACAGTAACACAATAATAGTGGGAGACTTTAATACTATACTCACACCTATGGATAGATCAACTAAACAGGAAATTGGCAAAGGAACATAAACTTTAAATGATACAATGGACCAGTTAGACCAATTGATATCTATAAGACATTTCTCCCCAAAACAATGAATTTCACCTTTTTCTCAAGTGCACATGGAACCTTCTCCAGGGTAGATCACATCCTGGGTGATAAATCCAGCCTTGGTAAATACAAAAAAAAAAAAAATTGAAATCATGCCAAGCATTTTTTCTGATCACAATGTGGTAAGATTAGATGCCAACTACAGGAAAAAAATATATTAAAAATACAAACATATGGAGGTTAAACAACACACTTCTGAATAACCAACAAATCACAGAAGAAATCAAAAAAGAAATCAAAATATGCATAGAGATAAATGAAAATGAAAAAAGCATTTCTAAGGGGAAAGTTCATAGCAGTATAAGCTTACCTCAAGAAACAAGAGAAAAATCAAATAAGTAACCTAACTGTATACCTGAAGCTACTAGCAAAAGAAGAAATGAAGAACCCCAGGGTTAGTAGAAGGAAAGAAATCTTAAAAATTAGGGCAGAAATAAATGCAAAAGAAACAAAGGGGACCATAGCAAAAATCCACAAAGCTAAAAGCTGGATCTTTGAGAAGATAAATAAAATAGATGAACCATTAGCCAGACTCATCAAGAAAAAAGGGAGAAGAATCAAATCAAGATTAGAAATGAAAATGGAGAAATCACAACAGACAACACAGAAATACAAAGGATCGTAAGAGACTACTATCACAACATTTTATGCCAATAAAATGTACAACTTGGAAGAAACGGACAGATTCTTAGAAAAGTATAACTTTCCAAAAGCGAAACAGGAAGAAATAGAAAATCTTAACAGATCCATCACAAGCACAGAAATCGAAACTGTAATCAGAAATCTTCCGGCAAACAAAAGCCCAGGACCAAGATGGCATCACAGCTGAATTCTACCAAAAATTTAGACAAGAGAAAACACCTATCCTACTTAAACACTTCCAGAAAACTGCAGAGGAAGGTAAACTTCTAAACTCATTCTATGAGGCCACTATCACACTAATACCAAAACCAGACAAAGATGCCACACACAAAAAGAGAAAGCTACAGGCCAATAACACTAATAAACATAGATGCAAAAATCCTTAACAAAATTCTAGCAAACATAATTCAACAACACACTAAAATGATCATACATCATGACCAAGTGGGCTTTAATCCCAGGGATGCAAGAATTCTTCAATATTTGCAAATAAATCAATCTGATACACCATATAACAAATTGAAAGATAAAAACCGTATGATTATATTAATAGATGCAGAGAAAGCTTTTGACAAAATTCAACATCCATTGATGATTTAAAAAAAATCTAGAAAGCAGGCATAAAAAGAATATACCTCAATATAAAAAAGCCACATATAATCAACCCACAGCAAACATTATCCTTAATGATATAAAATTGAAAGCATTTTCCCTAAAGTCAGGAACAAGACAAGCATGCCCACTCTCACCACTACTATTTAACATAGTTTTGGAAGTTTTACCCACAGCAATCAGAGAAGACAAAGAAATAAACGGAATCCAGATTGGAAAAGAAGAAGTAAAACTCTCACTGTTTGCAGATGACATGGCACTCTACAAATTAACCCTAAAGACTCCATCAGAAAATTACTAGAGCTAATCAATAAGTATAGTACAGTTACAAGTTATAAGGTTAACACATAGAAATCCCTTGCATTCCTATACACTAACAATGAGAAAACAGAAAAATTAAGGAAACAATTCCAACCACCATTGCAATGAAAAGAATAAAATACTTAGGAATAAATCTACCTAAATAAACAAAAGACTTATATATAGAAAACCATAAAACACTGGTGAACGAAATCAAAGAAGAAACAAATAGATGGAGAAATATACCATGTTCATGGATTGGAAGAATCAATATAGTGACAATGTGTATACTACCCAAAGCAATCTATATATTCAATGCAATTTCTATCAAGCTACCAACGGTATTTTTCAGAGAATCAGAACAAATAACTTCACAATTTGTATGGAAATACAAAAAAAAAATCTGGAATAGCCAAAGCAATTTTGAAAAAGAAGAACGGAACTGGAGGAATCAGCCTGCCTGACTTCAGACTCTAGTACAAAGCCACAGTCCTCAAGACTCTATAGGACTTGCACAAAGACAGAAATATAGATCAATGGAACAAAATAGAAAGCCCAGAGATAAATCCATGCACCTATGGACACCTTATCTTTGACAAAGGATGAAGAATAGACAGTGGAGAAAAGACTATCTCTTTAACAAGTGGTGGTAGGAAAACTCGGAGAAGGCAATGGCACCCCACTCCAGTACTCTTGCCTGGAAAATCCCATGGATAGAGAAGCCTGGTGGGCTGCAGTCCATGGGATCGCAAAGAATCAGACATGACTGAGTGACTTCCCTTTCACTTTTCACTTTCACACATTGCAGAAGGAAATGGCAACCCACTCCAGTATTCTTGCCTGGAGAATCCCAGGGACATGGAAGCCTGGTGGCCTGCTGTCTATGGGATCACACACAGTCAGACACGACTGAAGCGACTTAGCAGCAGTAGCAGCAGCTAGGAAAACTGGTCAACCACTTGTAAGGGAAGGAAACTAGAACACTTTCTAACACTAGCCACAGAAATAAACTCAAAATGGATTAATGTAGATGTATCCATTTACATTAAATGTAAGACCAGAAACTATAAAACTCCTAGAGGAAAACATAGGCAAATCACTCTCTAACATAAATCATCACAGGATCCTTTATGACTCACTTCTCAGAGTAATGGAAATAAAAGCAAAAATAAACAAATTGGACCTAATTAAACTTAAAAAGCTTTTGCATAATGAAGGAAACTATAAGCAAGATGAAAAGACAGACTTCAGAATGGGAGAAAGTAATAGCAAAGAAAGCAACTGACAAAGAATTAATCTCAAAAGTATCCAAGCAGCTTCCGCAGCTCAATTCCAGAAAAACAAACAACCCAATCAAAAAATGGACCAAAGAACTAAACAGACATTTCTTCAAAGAAGACATACAGATGGCTAACAAACACAGGAAAAGATGTTCAACATCACTCATTATCAGTGAAATGCAAATCAAAACCAGAACGAGATACCATCTCACGCCAGTGAGAATGGCTGCCATCAAAATGTCTACAAACAATAATTGCTGGAGAGGGTGTGAAGAAAAGGGAACCCTCTGACACTGTTGATGGGAATGCAAATTAGTACAACTACTATGGGGAGCAGTGTGGAGAGTCTTTAAAAAACTGGACATAGAACTGCCTTGTGACCCAGAAATCCCACTGCTGGGTATACACACTGAAGAAACCAGAATTGAAAGAGACACAGGTACCCCAATGTTCATCACAGTGCTGTATACAATAGAGATGTCCATAAGCAGATGAATGGATAAGAAAGCCGTGGTACATATACATAATGGAATATTATTCAGCTATTCAAAATACATTTGAATAAGTTCTAATGAGGTGGATGAAACTGGAGCCTGTTATATAAAGTAAAGTAAGTCAGAAAGAAAAAAACACCCATACAGCATATTAATACATATATATGGAATTTAGAAAGATGCTAACAATGACCCTATATCGAGATAGCAAAAGAGACAGAGATGTAAAGAACAGAGTTTTGGACTCTGTGGGAGAAGGCAAGGGTGGGATGATTTGAGAGAATAGCATTGAAACATGTATATTATCACATGTGAAATAGATCACCAGTCCAGGCTCGATGCATGAGACAGGGTGCTCAGGGCTGGTGCACTGGAATGACCCTGAGGAATGGGATAGGGAGGGAGGTTGGAGGGAGGGTCAAGATGGGGAACACATGTACACCCATGGTTTATTCATGTCAATGTATGGCAAAAACCACTACAATATTGTGAAGTAATTAGCCTCCAATTAAAATAAATTAATTTAAAAAGTATACTGGAGTATGTTGCCATTTCCTTCTCCAGGGGATCTTTCTGACCGAGGGATCAAACCCAGGTCTCCTGCACTGCAGCTGGTTTCTTTACTGCTAATGCAGTGAACATAAGAAATGAGTTCATTTTAAAGGATTCTATTATCTTTGGGTTTTTATGAGAATGTGTTACTAAGGTGTATTCACTGCACATATAACTCTGATTCCATCATCTTTATGGGGAATGTGGAGAGGGCTTGGATTCTGACATGGAAGCAGAGGTTATGGGTTGAAGATTTGGCCATGTTTTTGTATGTCTTTAAGCTGCTAAAACTGATAGTTCCACGATATTTTTTTTCTAATTTACAAGTTTGCACTAAGGTCTACTAAGCCTTGATGAAGAGTCTTTTTTCATTCTCTATCCATAACAGGGGNTCCATGATCCAATACATGTTGGCAATTTGACCTCTGGTTCCTCTGCCTTTTTTAAACCCAACTTGTACATCTGGAGTTTTTCAGTTCATGTACTACTAAAACCTAGCTTGAAGGATTTTGAGCATAACCTAGGTAATATTCATCATGATAAGAGTATGTATTTGCAGCATGACAGTTGCAAATGATATAAATCTGGGCTGTTTTTCCTGATGAGCTGGTTCAACATTTAACAACACTATTCCCATGTGGCGCTAGGGGTAGAGAACCTGCCTGTCAATGCAGGAGACATAAGCGATCCACGTGCTATCCCTGGGTCATGAAGATCCCCTGGAGGAGGGCACAGCAACCCTCTCCAGTATTCTTGCCTGGAGAATCTCAGGGATAGAGGAGCCTGGCAGCGCTGCAGACCTCAGGGTCTCAGAGTCGAACACGACTGAAATGACTTAGCATGCAAGCATGCATTGATTATGTTATATAATTTTATAACTAGTGGAATAAGCACCCATGTCTGATATTTAATTGTGAGCTCCCAAGTGAAAGGATTTATTTTAATGACATCTTGTTTAGAGCTTGTCTATATATAGCACAGTGCCTAGTACAGAGTGGGTGCTCAGTAAATTATTTTTGCATGAAGAAGCAAGTACTTTACAGCATCTTTCACAGCTTTTGCAATATTTACTTCCATTAGCCTAACAGTATCGGTGTTTGTAATATCACTACAGTGGGTTGCCAAGGGATAAAACATATAAAGTCTGAAGTGCAGTTCTTCGCTTCTCAACTGAACTGCTTCACAGGGCAGAAACACACTGCATACATATCAAGTACCTAACACTTATTTCTACCTAGGAGGCTTGGAAAGATGCTGCTGCTCAGGGGACAAGTGAAGTCTTCAGAGTTCCAAAGTGATTAAACATACACCTAAAATACAAATACTTGAGTTATTTATGTATGCTTGCCTTTATATTTTTTTCTTTTGTTTACTTTTTGTCCCTTTCATTTGCTCTGCCTTGCCTTTGATGTGATCCTCACATCGAAAGCCTAGGTTCTTGTTATCAAAGAGAATTCTTTCCAAAATTATAAAAACACAACCTCAAAGAGTTCTCACAAATGTGGTTGAGTCTAGGAATTTAATTTTTCATCAGAAAATATGCCAGAAACCATTTTTATCCCAGATTAACATAGGCTTTGGCATCTGAAAGACTAATAATGCATCCTAGCTCTGTACTGACCAACTATGTGATAATGGGCCTCAGTTTTCTCTTCTGTAAAAGATATAAAATGCCCAGCACAAAAGGACAAATCCAGATAATGTATTGAATACTTTTCACAATGCCTAGTCTCTAAGGAGCATTTAGTAAGTGGTCAATTTTTTCAGCATTTAGCACAATGAGCTTAAATTAATATATTTTGAATGAATGATTAAATGAGAAACCAAACAGCTCCTGAAGATTTAAATACTCATTCCTTTATTTCCAGAGCTGTCCATTAGAACTTTCTGAGAATGCTATATATCTGCACTGGTGAATAAAGTAGTCCACATATGTGAATTAAATTTATGAAAGAGCACTTTCAAGTTAACTACTACTACTACTACTAAGTCGCTTCAGTCATGTCCGACTCTGTGCGACCCCTGGACGGCAGCCCACCAGGCTCCCCCATCCTTGGGATTCTCCAGGCAAGAACACTGGAGTGGGTTTCCAGTTCCTTCTCCATTCAAGTTAACTAGTCTAGTATAACTGAATGGCTGTATATTTAATTTTATATATAAATTTAATTAATTTAAATTCAAATGCCTACAAGTGTGTATGACTACTCTATTAAACTGAAGTTAAAGGATCACCAATAGAAAACTAGATTATATTTCAGACTCAGAACAAAATTTTCAGAAACTGTTATTCATTATTTGAGCGACAACATAAATAAGTTTTTACATTTTTTCATCCATAGCCTTCCTTTGTCTCTTCTTTATTCTGTTCTCACCCATAAAACTGGAATTGCTTGTGGGATTTTCTACTTTCGTGAGATAGCTTTGTGTATAGTGATTATATCTACCCTTCAAAGACCCTACCTGCCTGCCTGGATATATTTAAACTCCAGGTGTTTCTGACAGGCCCTGGAGTCACTAATCAGGGCAAGATAAAAGGTGAAAAAAGTTAGAAGGTCCTGAGTGGCCTGGTTTATAGTCGTCAAGCCTTTCTTACCATTCAGATGTAGATGCAATCAAAGGTGATGGCAATTTTGCTGTGTTTGCTGCTGATAAAAGTGACCTAACAGCCCTACCAGCTTCATTTGTTCTTAAGTATTCTATTAGGGAGGAATACATAAATTTATTTTAGATAGTTCCCAGAGTAATGAGGAGAAAAGATGCTACATGCATTTTAATAATGTTGTGATAAAGAGGTGCTCTGAGTATATTGATATTTGCAAACACTTAAACCACTAAATCATAAAGCATTATGACCCTCAGAAGGCATCTAATTCTAATTATTTATTTTATGGTTGACAGGGCTGAAAGTGACCGGCTCAGAGACAGAAAGATAGCAGCCAAGATAAGTTTTAAACTCAGGTTTGCTGGTTTCTCAGTGCTCTATTGTACTCTTTGCTGCTGCTGCTGCTGCTAAGTCACTTCAGTCGTGTCCGACTCTGTGCGACCCTGTCGACTGCAGCCTACCAGGCTCCTCTGTCCATGGGATTTTTCCAGGCAAGACTACTGGAGTGTGTTGCAATTGTACTCTTTAGGTGTTGCAAATAGAAAAGAAAAAACAAAAAACAAAACAGATCTATTTTGCAAGACTGTTGGAATGCTATTAGCACTTGTAGGCTGGGAAAAGAGTTGTATGTAAATATATTGTAATGTGATACCTTGGGCAAGAGTGTAATTTTGTATTTTCCCTACTTTAGCTTCCCCTCCTTACCCTTAGGCACACATTGACTACAATTCTCTCAGAGGACACAATACCCTCTTGGAGTAAATTAGGCAGGTTGGAAAATTGCATTAACTCTTTCCAGTCCCCAGGGAGCACATTTGGTAAATCCCTGCTTCAGTGCACTAATTTTCCTCCTGGTGTGTGGCTAATGCACTGGGGGAAAGGGAGCTTATCGGGGGTGCCGTGAGGTCAGGGACCACATTATTGCGACTTTATTGTCAATGAGATGAGTTGAAGCCTCCCACATGTAAATCAAAGAGTTAACAATGGGGCCGGGTGGCTGCTCTGGCTTTGTCACTTCAGGGTCACACTGGACAGGCTGCGATCTGTCTCCTTTCAGACACTTGGTTTGAACAGCCACTGCGTTTTGCAAACCATCAGTTGTGCGTCTGCAAAGCCCATACCAGGGTATTACACAGCCTGAGATAACTCAATCTTAAGGACTCATTCTACCCCTACCATCTAATCTACAGGATTGAGAAGGCAAGGTGAGATCAGAAATCTATGCAGTCATTGTTTGGCCCAGTTTTTCCAATTTCCTACCTTGAGTCAGATACACTGTGCACTCTGAGCCCAGCGTTTGCTTCTAGATGAGAAACTCAAATAGCTTCATTTCCCTCCTTACTGCAGAAGAATTGTGTCTAGATTATAAGCGAATATCCCACTCTCTCCCACCCACTCTACAATTCTATACACACGCATAGTTGCCTTTTTCTCAAGAAAAACAAACACAACAGAAACTACAATTCTAAAGAAAAAAAAANGTTCTGCGGTTGGCTAGCGACGAGTTCCAAGCTCTGTGCCATGGTTGCCTTACACTGATTATTGGGCTGTGTGCTCCGGTTGCCCTTCACTGTGGTTCGGGCTGTGTGCCACAGTCGCCCTGAGCCGAGGTCCATGCTGTGTGCCGCGGTCACCCTGCGCCAAGGTCCGGCCTGTGTGCCTCGGTCGCCCTGTACTGAGTTCTGGGCTGGTTTCCACCATCGGCTGGAGACGAGTTCCGTCCTGTTTGCAATGGTCACCCTGCGTCGAGTTCCAGGCTGTGTTCCACCGTCGGTTAGTGACAAGTTCNCCAAGGTCCGGCCTGTGTGCCTCGGTCGCCCTGTACTGAGTTCTGGGCTGGTTTCCACCATCGGCTGGAGACGAGTTCCGTCCTGTTTGCAATGGTCACCCTGCGTCGAGTTCCAGGCTGTGTTCCACCGTCGGTTAGTGACAAGTTCCAAGTTCTGTACCCCGGTCGCCCTGCACAGATTTCCAGTCTGTGTGCCACGGTCTCCCTTCACTGAGGTTCAGGCTTTGTGCCACGGTCTCCCTGTGCCGAGTTCCAGTCTGTGTGCCACGGTAGGCTTGAACACAGTTCTGGGCTGTGTGCCGCAGTAGTCTTGTGCCGAGGTCCGGGCTGTGTGCTGCGGTTGCTCTTCTCTGAGGATTGGGCTGTGTTACACGGTCGCACTGCGCCAAGTTTCGGGCTGTGTGCCGTGTTAGCCTTGTGCCGAGGTCCGGGATGTGTGCCGTGGTGCTTTGTGCCAAGGTCCGGGCTGTGTGCCGCAGTTGCCCTGCGCCGATGTCCAGTCTGTGTACCACGGTCGCCATCTCCCGAGGTCGGTGCTTTGTGCAAGGGTCGCCTTGTGCCAAAGTCCATGCTGTGTGCCTTGGTCGTTCTTCACNTGCCATTCTCCCAGATCATCCCGCCCTCTCCTACTCCCTCTGAGGCCAAAAGTCCATTGTCTATGTCTGTGTCCTTTTGTTGTCTCACATACAGGGTCTGTGGCAGATGAGTTTTTACATATGTGAACTTAATTCACATCTTCAAACTGGAAGACATGAGCCTTTGGAATCTGAGTTCTGTTGCTTCACACATGGTAAAAAGCACAGGTTCTAGAGTCAGACTCTGCGGATTCAGATCTTATCTTTTCAGTTTACTGTGTGAATTTGAATAAGGCTTTTAATTTCTTGGTCATTTTTAGTCCAAAAATGGACTATAAATACATTTTATTTGGACATTTGGACTTTATAGTCCAAAAATGGACTATAAATACATTCTTCATAAGATTATAAAGATGGAGTTAAATAATGGATGTAGAATACTTAAAGCATTGTCTGGTAGACTACTTAAAGCACTTGTTAAAGAAGTGTTCAGTAAGGTTTTGCTATTATTGTAGTAATTGAACTATGTATACTGCTTCACTTTGTACAATGTAAATTTTGATATGTACACCTTCTGTGCAGTTGTACATATACCTACCACGGTCTTTTAAACTGGAAAAATTTNAGAAGTGTTCAGTAAGGTTTTGCTATTATTGTAGTAATTGAACTATGTATACTGCTTCACTTTGTACAATGTAAATTTTGATATGTACACCTTCTGTGCAGTTGTACATATACCTACCACGGTCTTTTAAACTGGAAAAATTTTTATCAGTACTACCAAGAAGGAGAAGATATATTACTTCTCATATCTCACTGTTAGCACATGATATTTAAATCTAATGGTATTTTGATATAATTTATTTGGAAGCATTAAAATATCATATATATAGGCTCAGGAAAATTCTGCTTTTTAATTACCAAAAATATAATAATATTTAAGCTAATTTCTTGTTACAGATGTATTGTTTTGGGGAAGAGAACTTTACTTATGGTATTATAAAGCTCTTCATCATAGATATTTTAATACTTGATATTTACTTTTTTTAAAGCTATATTTGTGTTCAACTCTATCAATTTTTATGCTTCTTATATGTGTTAAACTTTCTGACGTTTTGGGGAAAAAATTGTGTACTTCATGTGAACATCATAGGCAACCAGAAATATATATGACCCAAGAAAAAACTAGAAAAGTAATTCTTGAAGCTCAGGCTTTTAAAGCCTCATTTTAACTTTTGCTAATGACTGTAATAATAAGTTTAAAAATTATATTAAAACCATAATTTTAGGATTCACACAACCAAACTAATGACTACAGCTCTGCCATCTGAGTAGTACAGCTATCTGTGTTTTACAGATTGGTTAATGATCACCAGGTCTTCATCATATGGATCTCAGTTATTCCTATGTTTATACTCACTTATTTAGACATGAAATATTCAAAGACATACAGTCAGACATGCAGAGTCAGACATGCCTGAGCAAATGAACTGAAGTGATAGGACACTATATTACAGAGTCAACTTTAACGTATGTAAACTAAAAAAAAAAAAATATTAGTCAGGATGTTGAGGTATCTCAGGACAGAATGCAGACTATGACAAACAAATCTATCTCTGCTGCAAATATATAATATAAAGACAGTGAAGGAGGTGGGAAAATGAACTGACTTAGATAATTTTGGAAAAGAATATTTTCAGTGGAACCTGTAAAATGAAGACAAATGGAAACGTTTATAAACTCTACTATAGTTGGTAAATTTGTTTCACGTGAGGACACATGTTAACAATTCTGAAACTGTTTTCCATGTATAATCCTATGGAGTAAGTAAATAAGTGAAGTCACTCAGTCGTGTCCGATTCTTTGTGGCCCCATTGACTGTAGCCTACCAGGCTCCTCCATCCATGGTATTTTTCAGGCAAGTTTACTGGAGTGGGTTGCCATTTCCTTCTCCAGGGGATCTTCCCAACCCAGGGATCGAACCCAGGTCTTCTGCACTGCAGGCAGACGCTTTACCATCTGATCCATCAGGGAAGTAACTAAATGTATGGTAAATAGTGACAACCAGGTTTCTTAGTGTTGGAGTTACAGATAAGCAAAAGAAGAAGACCAGAATAAACCATGTGATACTGGATTAGAGTTGGAGACATCTCCATGATGTCTAAACTCAGTAGATAAAGAAATGTTTAATGATATTCATGTACATTAATGGAATTAATGATGTTTATATGCATAGTTTCATATACACATGTGTATTTTTTCTTGCTCTCTCCACTGAAAGGGCCTAGAAAAGAATGAAATTCCAGTAGCAACAAATAGAGCCAGGCACCAGGGCTCCTTGGAGAAATGGCTGATACTAGGGCTGCAGTGAGAAATATACAAAATAAGAGAGCTTCTCATAGGGCCAGAAATTACAAAAGTGCTCCATTTCTCTAAGAAAAATTCCCAATGATGAGGATATGTAAAAAGGATACTGTAAACAACTAAAAATGCTCCCAAAGGCCAAATCTGGAACAATTTAAATAACAAAATAAATCAAGTATGATTGGATCTTAATTCAAAGTATAAAATAAATACACAGGCACACATAGGGAAATGAACACATTATTGAATACATAAATACATTGAGGAGTGAAGAAAATGTTTCTTATAAAAATATTTCAAATAATATATGTAGATGCTTCCCCCTCAAGGAACTAGATCTTTTTTTTTTTTAATTTGATTTTACAATACTCTATTGGGTTTGCCATACATCGACATGACTCCACCACAGGTGTACGCAAGCTCCCAATCCCGAATCCCCCTCCCACCTCCCACCCCACAACGTCTCTCTGGATCATCCCCATACACCAGCCCCAAGCATCCTGCATCCTGCATCAAACATAGACTGGTGATTCGTTTCTTACATAATAGTATATATGCTTCAATGCCATTCTCCCAGATCATCCCGCCCTCTCCTACTCCCTCTGAGGCCAAAAGTCCATTCTCTATGTCTGTGTCCTTTTGTTGTCTCACATACAGGGTCATCATTGCTATCTTTCTAAATT
>SJYV01039191.1:0-14886 GCA_006410875.1 Neotragus pygmaeus | reverse complement strand
GGGACGACCGAGGATGAGATGGCTGGATGGCATCACAGACTCGATGGATGTGAGTCTGAGTGAACTCCGCGAGATGGTGATGAGCAGGGCGGCCTGGTGTGCTGCGATTCATGGGGCCACAAAGAGTTGGACACGACTGAGCAACTGAACTGAACTGAACTGAATTGAACACCTGTGCAGATTCTCTGATGTAATCTGAGAGTTGAATTATGTGCAAAAGTTTTCCTCCATATATTACATTAATAAGATTTCTCTCCATGTGAATTCTCTGATGTGCACTAACATATGACTTCTGAGAAAAAGTTTTGCCACATTCATTACATTTGTAAGATTTCTCCTCTGGGTCCTCAGATGTACTCTGAGGTGGATGTCTTAGAGAAAGTTTTTCCAAATATATTACATTCATACAGTTACTCCATTTTGTGAATCCTCTGATGTGCCCTGAAGGCTTAATTATCTGCAAATTTTCCCCACATTCCTCACATTTATAATGTTTCTTTCCTATATCAGTTTTCTGATGTGCACAGAGCTGTGTCCTTTGGGAGAAAGTTTTCCCACATTCACGACATTCATAAGGTTTTCTCCTTTGTGAATTTTCTCATGTCCACTGAGGTATAATTTCTAAGAGGAGGTTTTCCCACATTCACAACATTCATAGGGCTTCTTATCTGTGTGAATCCTCTGATGAGTACTGAGGTGTGTCTTGCGGGCAAACGATTTCTGAAATTCGTTACATTTGTAGAGTTTCACCTCAGTGTGAATTTTCTGAAGTGCTCTTATTAGGGGAGGCACACTGACTGAAGGGCTTCCATGGTGGCTCAGATGGTAAAGAATCTGCCTGCAATACAGGAGACTCGGGTTTGATCCCTGGGTTGGGAAGATCCCCTGGAGGAGAGTATGGCTGCCCACTCCAATATTCTTGAATGGAGAATTCCATGGACAGAGTAGCCTGATGGGCTACAATCCATAGGGTTGTATAGAGTTGGACATGACTGAAGTGCCTTAGCACAGCACAGCACAGCACTGACTGAAACCACCCACCCTGGCCAGACACCATAATAACCATTTGTGTGAGTTATTTTATGACAGGAGGTCCTAGTAAGGAACATGGAACTAACAAGCCACCACCAACCAGAAAAAGTTGAGAAAGGTCAAAAGGAGATGCCACGTGTCCTACTACCTCCAAGAATCCTTCTTGTTGGCATCCATCTTGGCTGCACAATGCATGCGCCACCAGGAAGGACTCTGAGTCAGAGTGATTGGCCAAAGAAAGCCCAGAAACTAATCCCATCACCATAAAACCTGAGACTGTGAGCCACGTGCAGAGCAGTTCTCCTCAGTTCCTTACCCTCCTGCTCTCTGCCTGGCCACCCCTTTCCAGTAGTCTCTTGCTTTGTCAGCATGTGTGTCTCCTCATACAATTCATTTCTGAGTGTTAGAAAAGCGCCCATCCTTGGCCCCTGGAAGGGGGTCTCCCCTCCTGCAACACTCTGATTTATGGGCAAAAGTTTTCTTATATTCACTACATTCATATGGTTTCTCATCTGTGTGAATTCTCTGATGTGCTCTGAGGATTGAATTATCAGCAAAAGTTTTACCACATTCATTACATTTATAGAGATTGACCCCCCATATGGGTTCTGGAATAATGAATAGGATGTGAATTTGAACAAAAGGATTTCCCACATTTCTCACATTCAGAAGGTTTCTCACCTGAGTGGGTCCTCTGATGTTGAATGAGGTGTGCTTTCTGATAAAAGGATTTCCCACATTCAATAAGTTCAAATGACTTCTTTCCTATGGCACATTGCTTATGTACATTGAGGGATGAGTTTTGATGGGAGGATTTCTCACATTTATCACATTGGTAGAATTCCTCTTCTTTGTGAGTTCTCTGATGTATTGTAGGGTCCAATTTCTAGTAGAAGGCATTTGTAAATCCATTATAAACACAGAATTTATCTTTGGTTTGTGTCTTCTGATGTACTGTATGGGCCGAGCTCTGGCTCAAGTTCTTTACACTTAGTGCTTTCAAAAGCACCTTGTTCTATAATAGTTCTCTGAGGGTGAGTGAGGGGTAAATCCCTACTGAAGTTATTCCTATTTTCATTACACTCATAGTGTGTCATAGCCATGTGCTCTTCATTGTATTCCACAATGGAGGTTTTGCCATAGGATTTACCACATTCATTAAGATCGGAACATTTCTCCTTTGTGCCAGTTCTCATGCAGTGAAAAAGAGTTGCTGTACCGGTCCTCTGTGACAACCTAGAGGGGTGGGCTGGGAAGGTATGTGGGAGGGGGATTCAAGAGGGATGTGACATACATATATACCTAATGCTAATTCATGTTGATGTATGATAAAAGCCATCACAATATTGTAAAGTAATTATCCTCTAATTTTTAAAAGAGTTGCTTTATCGCAGTTTTCCCTAAATTCATTATCCTTACAGGATTCCTCTCCTGTTAGCAACCTCTTACCTGTAACACAGACAATGTTATTATGTAAAACTTTTTTATATTCATTACAGTCAAAAGATTGCTTCAGGGTTTGAAATTAATGATAATCTTTTACATATCTGAGAGCCTTCACATTTTTATCATATTTGTAAGAGCTCTCCCATATGAGTTTTCTTATGCTGAATATCCAGCTGTAAATTTTCACACACATTTATGTTGTCATTCTGTCATGAATAGTTCCTATTACCAATAATTCAGAAACAACTTGAAAATTCATATTTCATGTGTCACTTTGTTGTTGTTGTTGTTCAGTTGCTTAGCCATGTCCCACTCTTTGCGACCCCATGGACTGCAGTGCACCAGACTTCCCTGTCCTTCACGATCCCATGGAGTTTGCTCAAACTCAAGTCCTTTGAGTTGATGATGCCATCCAACCCACTCATCCTCTGTTATCCCCTTCTCCTGCCCTCAATCTTTACCAGCATCAGTGTTTTCCAAAGAGTTGGCTCTTCACATCAGGTGGCCAAAGTATTGGAGCTTGTTTTACCATCAGTCCTTCCAATGAATGTTCAGGGTTGATTTCCTTTAGGATTAACTGCTTTGATCTCCTTGTAGTCCAAGGGACTCTCAAGAGTCTTCTCCAGCATCACAATTCAAAGGCATTCATTCTTCAGCATTCAGCCTTCTTAATTGTCCAACTCTCACATCCATACATGACTACTGGAAAAACCATAGGTTGGACTATACACTTTGTCAGCAAAATGATGTCTCTGATTTTTAATACATTGTCGAGGTTTGTCATAGCTTTTCTTCCATGGTGCAAGCATATTTTAATCTAATGGCTGCAGTCACTATCTGTAGTGATTTTGGAGCCCAAGAAAATGAAATCTATCACTGTTTCCATCTTTTCCCATCTATTTGCCATAAAGTGATGAAACTGTATGCCATGACCTTAGTTTTTTGAATGTTGAGTTTTAAGCCAGCTTTTCCACTCTCCTCTTTCACCTTCATCAAGAGGGTCTTTAGTTGCTCTTGGATTTCTGCCATTAGGGTGGTATTATCTACAAACCTAGATAGTATATTGAAAAGCAGAGATATTACTTTGTCAACAAAGGTCCATCTAGTCAAGGCTATGGTTTTTCCAGTGGTCATGTATGGATGTGAGAGTTGGACTGTGAAGAAAGCTGAGCGCTGAAGAATTGATGCTTTTGAACCGTGGTGTTGGAGAAGACTCTTGAGAGTCCCTTGGACTACAAGGAGATCGAACTAGTCCATCCTAAAGGAGATCAGTCCTGGGTGTTCATTGGAAGGACTGATGCTGAAGCTGAAACTCCAGTACTTTGGCCACCTGACACGAAGAGTTGGCTCTTTGGAAAAGACTCTGATGCTGGGAGGGATTGGGGGCAGGAGGAGAAGGGAATGACCGAGGATGAGATGGCTGGATGGCATCACCGACTCGATGAACATGATTTTGAGTGAACTTCTGGAGTTGGTGATGGACAGGGAGGCCTGGTGTGCTGTGATTTATGGGATCACAAGGAGTCAGAGACGACTGAGTGACTAAACTGAACTGAACTGATCTGCCTATTTACATACTTTGGCCACCTGATGCAAAGAGCTGACTCATTAGAAAATACCTTGATGCTGGCAAAGATTGAAGGCAGGAGGAGAAGGGGATGACAGAGGATGAAATAATTGGATGGCATCACTGACTCAATTAATGTGAATTTGAGCAAGCTCTGGTAGATGGTGGAGGACAGGGAAGCCTGATGTACTGCCATCCATGGGGTTGCAAAGAGTTGGACATGACTGAGCGACTGAACAATAAAACCTTAATACCTGAGGTTATTGATATTTCTCCTGGCAATCTTGATTCCAGCTTCTGTTTCACCCAGCCTGACATTTCACATGATATATTCTGCATATAAGTTAAATAAGCAGAGTGATAATTATATAGCCTTGATGTATTCCTTTCCAAATTTTGAAGCAGTCCATTGTTCCATGTACAGTTCTGACTATTGCTTTTTAACCTGCATGCAGGTTTCTCAGGAGACAGGCAAGGTGATCTGATATTCTCATCTCTTAAAATTTTTTCCACAGTTTTTCTTTCTGGCTTACTTCACTCTGTATAATAGGCTCCAGTTTTATCCATCTCATTAGAACTGATTCAAATGTATTCTTTTTAATGGCTTAGTAATACTCCCTTGTGTATATGTACCACCAGTTTCTTATCCATTCATCTGCTGATGGACATCTAGGTTGTTTCCATGTCCTGGCTATTATAAACAGTGCTGCAATGAACATTGGGGTACATGTGTCTCTTTCAATTCTGGTTTCCTTGGTGTGTATGCCCAGCAGTGGGATTGCTAGGTCATAAGGCAGATCTATTTGCAATTACTGACACATATATATGGAATTTAGAAACATAGTAATGATGACCCAGTATGTGAGACAACAAAAGAGACACAGACATATAGAACGGACTTTTGGCCTCTGAGGGAGAGGGAGAGGGTGGGATGATTTGAGAGAATGGCATTGAAGCATGTATACTATCATGTAAGAAATGAGGTGCCGGTCTATGTTCGATGCAGGATGCTTGGGGCTGGTGCCCGGGGATGATCCAGAGAGACGATGTGGGGTGGGAGGTGGGAGGCCTCCCAGGATTGGGAGCTCGTATACACCTGTGGTGGATTCATGTCGATGTATGGCAAAACCAATACAGTATTGTAAAGTAGAATAAAGTAAAAATTAAAAAAAATTTTTTTCCACAGTTTTGATCCACACAGTCAAAGGCTTCAGTGTAGTCAATGAAGCAGAAGTATATGTATTTCTCGAATTCCTTTGATTTTTTTTATGATCCAGTGGATGTTAGTAATTTGATCTTTGGTTCCTCTGCCTTTTCTAAACCCAGCTGTACATCTGGAAGTTCTTGGTTTACATACTGTTGAAGCCTAGCTTGAAGGATTTTGAGGATTACCATACTAGCAAGTATGGAAATGAGCACAATTATACGGTAGTTTCAACATTGTTTGCCATTGCCCTTCTCTGGACTTGGAATGAAAACTGACCTTTCCCAGTCCTCTGGCCACTGCTGAGTTTTCCAAATTTGCTGGCATGTTGAGTGCAGCACTTTCATAGCATCATCTTTTAGGGTTTGAAATAGCTCAGCTGAAATTCCATCACCTTCATTAGAATTGTTGGTTGTAATGCTTCCTAAGGCCCACCTGACTTCACACTCTAGGATGTCTGGCTGTAAGTGAGCGATCACATCATTGTGGTTATCTGGGTCATTAAGATCTTTTTGGTATAGTTTTTCTGTGTATTCTTGATACCTGTTTTTAATATCTGCCTCTGTTAGATACTGCTTCTTTAATACTGTTTCTATCCTTTATTGTGCCCACCTTTGCATGAAATGTTCCCTTGGTATCTCTAATTTTCTTGAAGAGATTTCTAGTCTTTCCTATTCTATTGTTTTCCTCTGTTTCTTTGCATTGTACACTTAAGAAGGCATTCTTATCTCTCCTTGCTATTCTTTTGAACTCTGCATTCAAATGGGTATATCTTTTCTTTTCTCCTTTGCCTTTAGCTTCTCTTCTTTTCTCAGCTATTTGTAAGGCTTCATCAGACAACCATTTTGCCTTTTTGCATTTTTTTTTCCCATTGGGGATGGTCTTGATTCCGGCCTCCGGTACAATGTCACAAACCTCTGTCCATAGTTCTTCAGGCATTCTATCAGGTCTAATCCCTTGAATCTATTTGTCATTTCCACTGTATAATCGTAAGGGATTTGATTTAGGTCATACTTGAATGGTCTAGTGGTTTTCCCTACTTTCTTCAGTTTAAGTCTGAATTTGGCAATAAGAAGCCTATGATCTGAGCCACGGTCAGAGCCAGGACTTGTTTTTGCTGACTGTATAGAGCCTCTCCATCTTTGGCTTCAAAGAATATAATCAGTCTGATTTTGGTATTGACCATCTGGTGATGTCCGTGTGTAGAGTCATCTCTTGTGTTGTTGAAAGATGGTGCTTGGTATGATCAGCGCGTTCATTGGCAAAACTCTGTTAGCCTTTGCTCTGCTTCATTTCGTAATCCAAGGGCAGACTTGCCTGTTACTCCAAGTATATCTTGACTTTCTACTTTTGCCTTCCAGTCCCCTATGATGGAAGGGCTTCCCTGGTGGCTCAGAGGTTAAAGCGTCTGCCAGCAATGTGGGAGATGGAAATGGCAACCTGCTCCAGTATTTTTACCTGGAGAATCCCATGGACGGAGGAGCCTGGTAGGCTACAGTCCATGGGGTAGCAAAGAGTCGGACACGACTGAGTGACTTCACTTCACTTCACTTCCCCTATGATGAAAAGGACATTTTTTTTTTTTCCTTTTGGTGTTATTTCTAGAAGGTCTTGTAGGTCTTTGTAGAACCATTCAACTTCATCTTCTTCAGCATTAGTGATTGGGGCATAGACTTGGATTACTGTGATATTGAATGGTTTGCCTTGGAAACAAACCGAGATCATACTGTTGTTTCTGAGATTGCATCCAAGTACTGCATTATGGACTCCTGTTAACTATGAGGGGTATTCCATTTCTTTAAGGGATTCTTGGCCACAGTAATAGATACAATTATCTACTAACATCTATATAATTATCTACTACTGTGGGCAAGAATCTCTTAAAGAAATGGTCATCTGAATTAAATTCACCCATTCCTGTCTTATTTTAGTTTACTGATTCCTAAAGTGTTGATGTTCACTCTTGACATCTCCTGTTTGACCACTTTCAGTTTACCTTGATTCATGGACATACCATTTCAGATTCCTATGCAATATTCTTCTTTACAGCATTGGACTTTACTTTCACCACTAGACACATCTGGGCATCATTTCTGCTTTGGCTCAACCTCTTCATTCCTTTTTGGAGCTTTTTCTCTGCTCTTCTCTAGTAGCATAACCTACTGACCTGGGGAGGTTCATATTTCAGTGTCATATCTTTTTGCCTTTTCATACAGTTCATGGCATTCTCAAGGCAAGAATGCTAAAGTGGTTTTCCATTCCCTTCTCCAGTGAACCACATTTTGTTAGAACTCTCCACCATGACCCATCTGTCTTGGGTGGCCCTACACAGCATGGCTCATAGCCTTACACAGGCTGTGATCCATGTGATCATTTGAGTTAGTTTTCTGTAAATGTGGTTTTCATTCTGTCTGCTCTCTGATTGATGAGGATAAGAGGCTTGTGCAAGCTTTCAGATGGGAGGGACTGGCTGTGGGGAAAACTGGGTCTTACTCTGGAGGGCAGAACCATGCTCAGTAAATCTTTAATCCAATTAAAGCTTTTAGCAGCTAGTTGCAATTTTAGTGTTCTTGCAAGAGAAGATGTGTGCACATCCTTCTACTCTACCATCTTGCTGGTAGTATGGAGCTCCCTAAAACCATTTTTAACATTGGTGGAAACTTCTAGATGTATGTTCTGTTTGATTCTCTGTAAATATTATTGAGATCATGCCTGAAAAACAAATTTTCTCATGTTAACTGTGTTGATGAACTTGTACTCACAGTGTAAGAACGTGGGACAAATTCCTCAAAACAGCCTGCTGTGCCCACCCTGCTGGCCCTTTCACTATGCGTTGCCACTTTCACTTCTGCTTCTTCAGTTGGTTATTAGAGTGTCCTGGTTCTCATAAACTGCTTCATCTTTTCTGTTGTTATTTTCATTCTTTTTCAGTTGGTTCTCATAACTGTTATCCATTTCCTTCATGATTTTGACATGAGTTTTGTTTTCATTTGGATATAGTAAGACAAGTTTTGTCTCTGAGATATTTGTGTGTGTGTGATTTGCAGTTTTGGCTTCTTTTTTTCTTGGTTATTGTTTGACTGGGTTACTCCCTGTGTCATTTTTGAATTTTAGTATGATCAATAATACTGAGAAATGTACAAATTAATCTGATACTAAGGCCTCCATAAGAGCAATTCAAAATGCATTTTAAGTTGCCACTTTGTTCTACTGAGTGGTGGTCTCTGATGCA
This sequence comes from Neotragus pygmaeus, assembly GCA_006410875.1. Classification (NCBI taxonomy): domain Eukaryota; kingdom Metazoa; phylum Chordata; class Mammalia; order Artiodactyla; family Bovidae; genus Neotragus; species Neotragus pygmaeus. The sequence goes on along the minus strand of SJYV01039191.1, from coordinate 6,405 downwards.
CTGATATATGTGTGTGGGAGTTGTGTCACTGGAGCACTTACTTTTCCAGGCAGTTTGGTTGCATCTGCAGCCATCATGTGTGTTGTTTCACCAGGAACCAGAAAACTTTGCTAAGGCAGATTAGAAAGAGGAACTAAGGCATGAAGGTCAGCTGGGATGCATGAAGTGCTCAGCTTAATTGGCCACTTCACCATGTAAGTTTTCTGCCTGATTGACACAGAGACTTGAGTAAGTTGTATTTCATGAATTTCCATTCCAACAGAAGACGTTTGGTATGTTTACTACTGCACGTGCTGCATTATTAACTCTATTCCTGACAGGATAGAGCTTCTATCTTGACCTGTGTAGTGAACACTCAACACTCACTTGCAGACTAGCTTGTGTCATACATACAGGGCCTGAGTATTCCTGGCAGCATTGCTGTACCCAGATGGCTAGCAATTACTTACCTCTTTACAGAAGGATGTATACAGTGTAAATAAGAATACATCCTTAGCTGAATCCCCAGTGGCCCTTGATGAGAATGGAGATACAGGGAAAGATATCAAATGAAGTTAAGAGTTTATCTTAACCTATTGCTGTTAAAATACTCGTGTTGCAAACACCACAGATCATAATGATGGGAATGCATCACTCTGGCCCTGAGTGCAGCTTTGTTTCAGCTTTATGCCAAAACACAAGGCCAATGACAGTAGAGACTAATTGCTTTGGTGCCTCTTGTCACTCCAAGTCCCTGACAGTGCTTGGTTCACAGCAGTGCTCAACAAACACCTTGTGACTGTTACCTGGAATGAATACGGGTATATTTTGTACTAAAGAATTCTAGTGTTCAGCTGTGTGAAGAGAGCAAACTGGTCAAGATGGAGTGTTCAGGCTCTCTTGCCCCGTGTTTTGTAAATAATGACTATGTAACAGCTGAGATCATTTCACATACATGTCAGGAGGTGCTCACTAGATCATGAGCTACTTTGTGTTGTAGGGATATATGAGCTTCACTTAGAAAGTGGCAGTATTTTACTGCTGCCTCACGGCTGTGTCTGTTGCACTAGCCACAAGAGGAGAGAATATAGCATGTATAGTCTTATGGCTGCTGCATCAGCCAGCAGAGAATAAACATGTCTGCAGTTCCTATGGTTCCTCAAGTCTTCTTCCTGCCTCTTAGCTAGCACCTTGTCTACCCTAGGTTCAGCGAACAGTGCAAACTGGATGAACAGCAATATAATTGGTGTAGTGGGCAGGATACCCAGCAGGTAGGGGAGCCTGAGGCTCCACTGGATGGAGGAAGCCGGTGGCCACCATATAGCCTGTGGTACCCTGTGGCTGCGATGCTCTCAGTGTGGGCTCTGGTGGAAGACTAGGAGGTGGTAGATGGTACACTGGACATTACTGAAAAAGCGTTACAGGTGGTGAGTTCCCGTTTGCCAAACAAGGCTGCACAGACTGCCTGGCCCTGTGGGGTGGATTTTCCTGGCTGCCCTGAAGGCAAATATGGACAGCGCTGTCAGTGATGCTGTGCTGGTGCGCAGTGTGCAGGATGCTCAGAAGGACTGCTGCTGCTGCTGCTGCTGCTAAGTCGCCTCAGTCGTGTCCGACTCTGTGTGACCCCATAGACGGCAGCCCACCAGGCTCCCCAGTCCCTGGGAGTCTCCAGGCAAGAATACTTGAGTGGGTTGCCATTTCCTTCTCCAATGAATGAAAGTGAAAAGTAAAAGGGAAGTCACTCAGTCGTGTCCGACTCTTCATGACCCCATGGACTGCAGCCCACCAGGCTCCTCCGTCCATGGGATTCTCCAGGCAAGAGTACTGGAGTGGGGTGCCATCGCCCTCTCCCAGAAGGAGTAGAGCATTGTATATTGGTGTTATAGCAAGAACCCCGTGGCTCTGATGAATCCAGCATCTCTGACAGCGAGGCAGTAAGTGATGGTGATGATGAAAGTTAATGAGATTGTGGGTTCCCACTTGGCGGTGAGGCCCATTCATTGTACAGCAGAAAGTGAAGCATGAGCACCTCGTGTGGCCGGGGAGGCATCCTCCAGGGGCTCCCAGGGTGACTTAATTCATGACATTTCAACCATATACTCAGGTGAAGTTGGTCGACTTGGGTAAGCAGTTTTGACAAGAGCCAGGGGAAACTAGGCAGCTTGGCTTCTGTGACTCTGGGACACAGGAGTGGGCCCGGCACAAGTGAGGAGTTTTGTGGGTCCTTACTGAGACAAGTACAGGGATGGCATGCAAGATGCCATTTTGAAAATGTAAAGATCTTGAAGGGGGCTTGAGGTGACATGAGTCCCATAGGGGTTATGCGGATGTAAATATGGGATGATATGTGTGAAAGCGTAGTGTAAAGGCTGTGTCCTGTAATATAGGTTTAGAAGAGTGCACTGGCAAGGCTGTGTCCTGTGGTGTAGATTTAGTAGAACAGTGTACTGGCAAGGCTGTGTGATGTAGCTTTAGTGGAACAGTACACTGTAAAGGCTGCGTTCTAAGATGTCATAATTCTCATTCTCTTGCAGATTTAGAATAGTGTGAAAGCATTTGGAATCATGTGGATCGGCTGTGATTGCCACAAAGGTCCCCTCCTTGAAGGGGTGGGCCCAGTGCTTGTGGGCGATTTTGCGAGTCCTTACTATAAAGACTCCACAGAGGCAGAGTTGTCCCTGTGGAGGCTTTCTTGCAATGTCACATAGACAGACAGTGGACTGGACCTGGCTGAGGAAGATAAAGGCACTGCACATGTGGTGGGTGGCTCTTCTAGCCCCGCGAGGGCAAGGACTGCAACATGAGTTCCAGGTGATACCTGGCATTGGGTTTTGCTATGTCTTGGGGGTGCAACTGTTTGTTGTTGTAGCTACTGCTGTTGCAAGATACTCTATAAAGGAGTATCGCAGAAGATGGACTGTGAATTGAATGTGAGGCAAGAGACTCTGAGGGGGTTGAGTGTGGGGAGACAGCAAGCTGGCATGTTCAGGCTCTCTCACCCCATGTTTTGTAAATAATGACTGTAACAGTTGAGATCATTTTTAGTGCTGCGCATGCGCATCAGAGGTGCTAACTTGGTCATGAGCTACTTTGTGTTGTAGGAATATATGAGCTTCACTTAGAAAGTGGTGGCACTTTACTGCTGTCTCACGGCTGTCTGTTGGATCAGCCACGAGAGGAGAGGATATAGTGTGTATACTTTTACGACTGCTGCATCATCCAGGAAAGAATAAATCTGTCTAGAGTTCTGTGGCTCCTTGAGTCTTCTTCCTGCCTCTTAGCTTGTGCCTTACCTACCCTGGGTTCAATGAACAATGTGTACAGTGAAATACAGTGAGACAGCTGGCATCACCAGCAGAATCAGCAATACATCAGCCCTTCCAAAATTGCTGGGGGAAAAAGTCTACTTGGTCAGGGTGTATGCTGTTTCTAAGACCAACTTTATATGACCATGTCAAATCACACTTTTGAAAACTTAAACATATTCAGTGATTTAAAGTGACACATTTGGGAGAATGACATTGAAACATGTATAATATCATATATAAAACGAATCACCAGTCCAGGTTCAATGCAGGATACAGGATGCTTGGGCCTGGTGCACTGAGATGGCCCACAGGGATGGTACGGGGAGGGAGGTGGGAGGGGGGTTCAGGATGGGGAACACGTGTATACCTGTGGTGGATTCATGTTGATGTATGGCAAAACCAATACAATATTATAAAGTAATTAACCTCCAATTAAAATAAATAAATTTTTTTTAAGTGACACATTTCCCATACACTGATTTTCCAACATGATATTGTTTAATCACTAAGTCATGTCCAACTCTTTGTGACCCCATGCACTGCAGCAGCATATATTTTGGGCTCAGTTCTGAGTGTTTTATCCACTATGTGTATGCACAGACACAAATTGTCAAGTCTATGGAGTGTTATTATTATAGCATCTTTTCACTTCAGTTCAGTCACTCAGTTGTGTCTGACTCTTTGCAACTCCATGAATTGCAGCCGCCAGGCCTCCCTGTTCATCACCAGCTCCTGGAGTTCACTCAAACTCACGGCCATCAAGTCCGTGATACCATCCAGCTATCTCATCCTCTGTCATCCCCTTCTCCTCCTGCCCCCAATCCCTCCCAGCATCAGAGTCTTTTCCAATGAGTCCACTCTTCACATGAGGTGGCCAAAGTACTGGAGTTTCAGCTTTAGCATCATTCCTTCCAAAGCAATCCCAGGGCTGATCTCCTTCAGAATGGACCNATAAGTCAGACAAAGACAAATACTGTGTGATCTCACCTATAAGTGGAATCTGAAAAACCTGAACTCAGAAAACAGAGAGTAGAGGGGTGGATGCCAGTGGTAAGAGGTAGGGGAACTGGGGAGATGTTGGCCAAAGGATCCAAACCTCCAGTCATAAGAGGAATAGATTCTGAGGATCTAATAATATACAGCATAGTGACTGTAGTTAATAATATTTTATTATGCACTTGAAAGATGCTAAGTGAGTAGACTTTAAAAGCTCTCACCACAAAGACAGAATGGTAATTATGTGAGGTGAGGGAGGTGTTAACTAACCCTACTATGGTGATCACAATATGTGTACATCAAAGTGTCGTCCTGTACACCCCACACTTACACTCTGGTGTGCGTCAACTCTAACTCAATAGCGTTGAGGAAAAATAGCTAAAATTCCTTATAAGAGAACTTTTGCAAGGATGAAGTCTTTGAGATACGTTTCTGTCTCCAAGAGTATCTGTACTGTGATTTTTGTGGGTTAATTATGACGAGCTCAAAGCCACTGTCAGTAAAATTTCCTGAGGCTGATGAACAAAATCAACTTCCTATGACATAGTTTACACTTTTAAATGAATAAACAATTCACTGTAACAAATACTTTAGTAAATGTAGTTTCTAGGAACAAATGTTAATACAATCTCAAGGTTACAAATTCATAGTCTCTAGAAGATAACTATGAAAAAATGTTTATCTTCTTTTGCTAAACAGAAAGAAACTCAAATCCACGATGACAAAAATTAAGGAAAAATAGAGATTTAATGTACATGTTATGGGAATTGATAAGAGTGTCACTTAGAATTAGATTTGGCTGTCAGTGATAGAAAATTCAAATAGCAGGTGTTTAAACAAGATAGACATTTATTTCTCATATAAACCAAGTCTGGAATTAAGAATTCAGGGCAGGTGTGGCCACTTCGCCAGTCATCCTTCTTCCATCATTGTTCTGTGCCATGTGCTTCTCCCACATAGCTCAGTTTGGCTGCTTGAGCACCAGCCATTCTCTCTACATTCTTGCCAGCAGAATGGGAAAAGACCAGAGGCAGTTGGGCCTCTTCTATTTAGGAACTTTCCTAAAAGTATCACAAGAAACTTCTGCTCGTATCTTTGTAAGACCCAGTCTCCTAGCTGAAAGTGAGGCTGAAAAATGTACGCTAGGTGGTCATGAGCCCATGTGAAGACTGGGGGGTCTTATTACAAAGCAAAAAGAAGACACATATAGAGTGAGAGCCAGCAGTCTCAGCCAGAATATAAAAAACTCCCTACTCTCTTTCTAAACAAACAGTTATGGTGAACCCATTGTTTTGCATTCTCCGAGTGAATATTTTTCTCAACCCATTTTTCACATTTCTTTTCAAATGTTTCTCTGATTTGTCTTTTTCAACTGCAATTCAAGTATTAGGAGTTTACAGTTTTAGTCCAGAAGTTACAAGGCCCTGGGTGGTTCTTCCCTTGTCTCTCTCCAGGGTTGCCTCCTACCNACGTGGCTGTGGTGGCCAATCTTCCAAGATGGTATTAAGGAGCAAAGGATAAAGGAACAACCTTTCTGTGACCCTAACTTCAGCATAAAGGTACTCATTCCCTCACTAAGGAAAGTGCCAGCTTTGAGGCTGACGTGTATGTATACATATATATGTATATCTTACTGGACTTCCCTGGTGGCTCAGACACTAAACAATCTGCTTGTAATGCAGGAGACCTGTGTTCAATCCCTGGGTCAGGATGATCCCCTGGAGTAGAAAATGGCAACCTACTCCAGTATTCTTGCCTGGAAAATTCCATGGACATAGAAGCCTGTTGGGCTACAGTCCATGGGGGTGCAAAGAGTTAGACATGACTGAGTGACTAATACACTATATATCTTATTATCCATTGGTTCCCTTTTTAAAAGTTGGAAATAGATTTTGAATGTGTTAAACATCTTTTCATTTATTTTATTCTCCTTAGAAAAGCAATAATATTGTGAATTATATCTATGGGTTTTCTAATAATTATCTTTGCATTACTGGAATAATTCCTACATGATAATAATTCATTACTTAAAAAATAATGTTGAATTCTGTTACTATTTCATCAGGACTTTTGTTAATTGATAGGTTGGATTGTCTTAGTTTTGTGTGTGTGGTTAGTTTTT
>SJYV01039189.1:0-13830 GCA_006410875.1 Neotragus pygmaeus | reverse complement strand
GACCCACAGATATTGGACAGATATTGATTGGATGGGAGGTAGGAAACAAGGGTCATGGGAGTCTTGGGTAGTCCTTGGAATTTGGACATGGGGATGGTGACAAGTGTGGGATGTGTATCATGAGATCAGTTGTATACATGTTGAGTGTGTATCCATCAGGGATCAGTTGCAGGGAGCAGACTTCACTCCAGCTTGTCTAGCAGGAAGGCATTTATCCCAGTGTATTAAATGGCTTGGGCTTCCCAGGTGGTGCTAGGGGTAAAGAACCTGCCTGTCAATGCAGGAGACTTAAGAGATGTGGGTTCGATCCCTGGATCGGGAAGATCCCCTGGAGGAGGTCATGGCAACCCACTCCAGTATTCTTGCCTGGTGAATCCCATGGACAGAGGAGCCTGGTGGGGTACAGTCTATTTGGTCGCAAAGAGTTGGACATGACTGAAGCAACTTAGCGTTCATGCATTAAATGGCTTACGGATTGTCAAGAGGGCTGAGGAAACAGAATCCAGGTTGAGCTCTCAGGAGCAACCTCTAAGGCTGCTCCTAGGAACTGAGCCTCTGTGGTCCCTGCTGTCTCTTCGACAGTCTTGCAGTCACAAAGTTGCCCCCTCTACAGCCACAACATCACCATTTCAAATAGGAAACCACCCCCAATAAGGAAGCCGCTGGTACTGTCTGTTTTAGAACCAACGTGACTCTGCAACAGACCATGTCAGCAGAATGCATGCTCCTCTCCTTACAGCCAGGCTCGCCACACCTGCTAAGCTGGACGCTGGAACCCCGGCAGACTCCTGCAGCTACAAGATAACCACAGCCCTCCACAGCTGTGCGTGCTGAGTGAGTGGATGAACATTCCAAAATCTAAGACCAAACCATTCTAAAGCCTGAGCTGCAAGGGAATAAGGAGAGTCTATTTTTAACTTTCCCACCTGTGGGGCAGGGAAAAGCAAGCTTGAATAGTTGTGGGATGTGACTCATGAGAACATTGTAAAATCAATTCAGGTGATCAAAACAAGATTATTTCCTTAGTCACAAATAAGTGTCAGTATTACTTAATGAAATGTTTGGGGTGTGTGTGTGTGTGTGTGTGTGGTTTGTATGTACACACACACATGCAGTTGTCTGCAAAGGAAGGTTTTTTTCCCACCCCCTGGGTCATGGTAAAAAAGTGAAACAAAGCTTGAGAGCTGCTGCACTAGTCATTGAGTTCAGCCTTCCACTGCAAGGTCTCAGAGAGAACTAGAGCACAAGAGCTACTGTATTGGACTGGATTTTCGGAAAAGAACCGAACTGAATGTAGAGATGATGCAGTCATTGGCAAGAAAATGTCATTTGAAGGCAAGGGGGTTGGTTCAGTCACCCAGAGAGACAGTGTGGAGTGTGAAGAGAAAAGGGACCTGAGCCCAAGGAACATGGACGTTTGGTCTCGGGAGAAATTTACTTCGGGTGTTGTGCTTACCCCTCTTGCAGACTGGAGTTTTCATTCATTCTCCAGAAAGAGGACCAGGTCCAGGGGAGCCCTGGAGTGCTTTGGCAAGATGTTCCAAGCACATGCTAACTAGAGCTGATTATTAGAGCTGATTTTGCAATACCCTGGCAGAGCCGTGGCACATGGGCTGGCACCTGGCCTGGGGCCTGACACCACACTGGCACTCCGGACATTGTGTGGGATGGTAGTACAGAGCAGAGAGGTTCTTAGGAAATACAGAAATGGCTCTTTAGATTTCACGGCTCCAGCTCGTGAGTTGTGACCACAGGGGAGTCTAAACCCTCACTGGTGACGGCGGACTTAGTAGCTTTAGGGTGCTGTTTCTAATTTTTAAAGAGAATTCGTTTGCTCTATTGAAAAATGGCAACAAGGGATGGGAACTGTGCAGGAAGATCCTTATTGCAACAAGATCAGAAGGCAAGCTACATCCTTATCCATAGGAGAATGAGCATACTCTGATATATTCAAACAATGAAATAGTATAATAGCACTTAGCTGAATGAGCTATTAATAGATCTGTGTGTGTTAGCTTAGATAAATCTCAGAACCTTAATGTTATATGAAAATTTCAAGTCACAAAATGCCATATAAAGTAGGATACCATTTATTGAAAATTTTAAAGACACACAGACTTGTACTATATATTTCTATGGGAAAGCAAATATAAAACTATATAAGTGAAAGTGTTAGTCACTCATTTCAGTCATGCCCAGCTCTTTGTGACCCCATGGACTATAGTCCCCACAAGCTCCTCTGTCCATGGAATTCTCCAGGCAAGAATACTGGAGTGGGTAGCCATTCCCATTTCCAAGGAATCTTCCTGACCCAGGAATCGAACCCAGGTCTCCTGCAGAATGGCAGGCGGATTCTTTACCATCTGAGCCACCAGGTGAAGGGGCCGTGCAGACTCCCAGGCTGCAGTTAGCTCTGGGGAGGGCACAGGGATGAGAATGGAGCGGGGAGGCTTCAGCTCTACCTGCATTTTTTATTGTTTAAAAGAAGCAGAAGCAAATATAGTAAAATATTAATAGTTATTAAATACTGGTGAGTCATGGGAGAAATACTACTCTCTGTTCTTTTCATAATTAAAAATAAATACAAGAATATATAAAATTTGCAGTGCCCAGAGCAATAATCAGGCTTCTTCCCCTGACCCCAGGTTAAGCAGATGTCCTGTAAAACAATTATTAGGGGAAAGTGTATACACACACACATACACATATGTATATATAGAGTATACATATATGTACATGCATACAAACATACCTACTCACACACACGTGTATATACACTCACCTATCTATGTAACCTCAAATAAAACAAAAAACTTTTAATTTTTTTACTGCAAAATATTGTTCGTACCATATATTTCTTCATTTTCTGAGAGATGAAACATTTACATCATGGGACCCTAAACTTTTTCCATGATTTGACCATGTACAAAAATCTACAGACCACCTGTCTCACATGAGAATGATGATCCTGGGTTGTTTTGAGAGAGTCAGGGAGAAACAGAGGCATCCCTGAGGACTGAAGCCTGCTGTCGGGCAGTGCTCTGTGCTCTCAGTGGCCTTGAGAGGCAGAAGAGGCAGCGGTGTTCTAGGGATTCCGAAGCCTCCTCCGTTCAGTGAATCCTGCCCAGCTTTTCCTGCACTCCTTTCTTTAGTGCCTGATCCCATCAGCAGCCCCCTTCTCCCAGCCACGAATTGTGTGATGCGGGATTCTGAGAAGGAACTGGATGAGGGAGTCACAGAGGCATCCATGTGTGATGGAGAAATGGGGTGAGGAAGAAGTCACCAAGTGTGGAGAAAGACAGTCCTGTGAATTTTCCCAAGGGCAGAAAGACATTTACACTCACTTGTTATTATTCATCAACTTGTCCGTCACCCTCCCCTGCAAGTTCTACAAGTATAGTTTGTGTGTGTGTGTGTGTGTGTGTGTGTGTGTGTGTGTGTGTATTTATGTGTTGGGGATGGGAGAGGGCAGAATGAGTGAGCACCAGAGAAGTTTTTACCAAAAAGGCATATGTTTAGGCAGCCTGGACTCCCAGTTTGAAAAATGACTTATTTTACTTGTGTAGATGGTGTCATTTGTGCACAGCATTTCCAGGGGGTTGGTAACCTTCAGGGAGCCACAGAATTTCATTTTAAACTTTCTGGGCCATCTACTCCCTATGGGTTGCCATTCCCTTCTCCAGGGGTCTTCCCAACCCAAGGATTGAATCCAGGTCTCCTCCTGCATTGCAGGCAGATTCTGTACCATCTGAGCCACCAGGGATTCTGTATTATCCTTACATTGGGTTATTAATGATTATTAATATGATTATTCTCTTATAATTGTTTGTCTTGCTACTGGATTCCTTTAAATTCTGTGTCTTCAGATACTGGCTTTCAGGCCATTGCTCGATGGAGACTGAGATTAGGAACCCCTCAGGAGGTAAATATCAGGTACCTCTGCTCTGGAGTGTTGGTTAAAAATGAAAATGGAAACTTTCTCAAGTTAATTTATGAGACAGTAGAAATTTTACGTAGCTTCCACATGTTTAGGTTGCAGATAATTTTTCAAGAATGCATGAGTTGGTTTAAGCAGGATACATTTGTCCTACAGCAGTAGGGTGTAAATGCCATGTGCCCCCTTATTCTGTGGCTTCGGGTCCTCAAAACCTGTTTTTTTTTTATCACAGACCACTTGACTTGCTGAATTCAACATCTCTTCCAATGCCCACTCCTCCCAAAGAATCTACTGCAGAAAGTGTTGAAGAGAAATGTAGACTTTACTGAACATTTCTTAGTGGAGACCTAGGAAGCAGTCAACCTAACACCTGACTCAGCACATTACTTTAATCTCTCCCTTAGCTATTTTTATTCTCCAAAGTCCCTCTCATCCATATCACCACTGCTGTTCTTTTATTTCCCTTCTTTTAAATCATTTCTAGCCCTTCTCTGACAAACTTTCCTGAGTTCCTACTCCTTTCTCTTCTTTCCTAACGGAGAAAAATGCAGATTTTACTTCCTTCCTTTACATAGCAGTTAAGGCATTCCTTTTTCCTCTGAGGCAAAACTTCATGAGCGTATTATTTCAAGTCAGTGGTCCTTCTCTCAAATGAACAAGGTGCTCCCTCGCAGATGGACAAATGTAAACGTAGGTTGAAATGTCCTGACCATCCAGATCAGGAGAGGAGGCGGCCGTTCGTCAGAAGTCCTCACCGTTTTCAGAGTCATCGTTGTCTATCAACAACATAGTGAGGCCTTAAAAACCCTCCACAGAATGGTTTCCTGAAAGCTGTTTGAAGTGGGGAGAGAGTTCATGTGGGAGACCAGCCGCTCTTAGCAAAGGGCTGATCACCCTGACGGCTGCGCGCTGACTGAGTGCTTGCCGAACTCACGGCTCTTTCCTGACGGGAAGCAAAAGCTGTCTGTTGTTGTCTTCTTGTCAGTCTCAGTTCCGGCAGAGTCAAGCCTGGCCGGGTGGTTTCCAAATACCCACAAGGTATTAGATTCAGGAGGGTCAGTTTTGCGCACTTTAGATCCTACTGTTCACTTCATTTGCCAAGCAAGGTGCCCTGAACCTCGTCCCCAAATCCCGACTCTGCTGAGGTGACGTGACAGCCAGAAGGCTATACGTACCATCAGTTTTATGCCAGTGTGGGGGCCTCTCCTCTGGCTGGGGCTTCGGGAACAGCGCCCGGAATCTTAGATCTCAGGTACGTGATGAGAGAGGCTGCTCTTCTGAGACAGAGGAGACTTGCAAAGACTAAAACTCAGCCCCTTGGCTTTCCTGACATGAAATCCAAGTTCCAGGGAAGGGAAAGGACTAGCTCCAGGTCACACAGTGAGTTAGTGATTGGGCTGGGCCTAAATCCGTCCCTTCTGGTTCCCATGTGTGGCTCTGTCCGCCATGCCACATTGAGTCCCCGCCTTCTATCTGGAAGATACTTCACTCAAAAGTATCTTTGAGTGAAGATACTTTTTAACCCTGAGTTGGATCTTCCCAGGGGAGGGAAGTGTACTATTTAATTCCCTTTGTGTTTTTCAGTCTTGGCCTAAAATTTTCTTTTTTTTTTCTCCCCAAGTGTCTGGAAGGATAAGTGCTGTGTGGTAGGGAGTTGCTTTCTTCCCAAAGGCCAGGAGGGGTGGTTCAGTCTGAACTACTGTATAAGAAGATGGACAACACGTTCTCAAGGGGAAAGGTATTTGTATCCACATACTGGAATTTATCCACCTTGACTGATATGGTGGTGTTGACCTGGAGGTGTTCCAGCAAGAACTGGGAGAGGTTCTGGTATATGCTTTTGGCTTGCGCTCCAGACTCACACACTGTCACCAGGGTCTGCTTCTTAACATCTTTGTTGATGAGGAGCTCCAGCTTCAAGTCAACGGAATGCTCTGGGCATTTCACAAGAAACTGCAGTTGGCAGATGATGAAGTACCAACCTGGGAACTGGATCACCAGGTTCTCATCCTGATATCTGACTCCATGGATGATGCCATCTTTGTTCCAAGACAACTTGGTTTTGTTTATATGCTTTGACACTGGAAGGAGAAAGACAAAAGGACCTCAGACTCATTAGGCAAATTTCGGATGCAGATTGGAAAATTGGAAATCTTTATTAAAGATTCCCCATTCAAGCCCCGTGTTTTCTGTAATATTCCCTGCTGGTTCAGCCGTCTGGAATGTCTTCCAGATATTATGTCACTTCTAGGCATTGCTGAATGTTTAAGGTACAGGTACAAAACCATCCCTTTGCTTTTTCTCTAAAGCATAAAGCTGGAGGGTCAGAAAACACACAGTACTAGACCTTTACCCCCTGCAGAGGTAATTGTTTTCCACTTAGTCATTTTATCATTCCGTTATTATTATTATAAGTTCTACTTTTCCCTTTTCAGACTATAAGTTCCTGGACCGCATTCCTTATAAGTTTTGGGCTATCATGGACATATATTCAATCAATCAATGAACATTTGATCAACAGGGGACCGCTATTGGGTAAGCATTGCACAAAGTATCAGAGAAAAAGCATTCAGTTTGGTTCAGTTAGTAACAAATTCAGGCATCAAGAAGTCTAGGAGAACCTCAGTCTGTCCTTTCACATTCAGATGCGCCCCTTAACTATTCATTTTCTGAAGTTTTAAATGTCTTCCTCTCTTTAAAAGGGCAGCCAGACATCATTGTGTAGAATAGGTTCACATTAAGGGATTCCTCCCTGCTGGGATTTATAGAGGAGCAGAGAATTAGCAGGCCCTCTAAGCAGACATGTTGGTGTCAGAAGCCAAGTCTCTGAGTCTTTTTACTGACAAGTTAAAATCAGCCCTGATGGGTCCAGGTGTCTTTCAGAATTGGGAAGCTGGCATGTTCATTTTAATTGCTTCCCTTTAAACCTTGTTGCAATTCAACTGAAGAATGAGAACTAATTTAACTGCAAAATTGAATTTTGAAAATGAGCAGGATGGCTATTGCAGAGAATCTTGGCCATCTCCTCTGTACCTCATCTATCCTAGCATAAATGCCTCTGATTATTTCATCTCTAAGGGACCTCTTACCTGAAGCATGCTGCAATATGCAAGTGGGGCCTGTGCCAGCATGGTCATTAAGCTATCAATCTGGACACCAGGAAGTTTTGTGACTCTCTTGTGAATGACTTGATAGAGGCAGAGATTAAGAGCCTGCTTCCCACGTACGAGGGAAAGGACAGTACCCTTGGCCTGCAGCCAGTAGGTGAATGAAGAGGGGTGGGGGTGGAGCACCGATTCCCTCACAGGCCAGGGAGGCAAACTTAAAGGAGTGGATGAGGTTTAGGAAGCAGGAATCTTGCAGCTTTTGAGAGTAATGCTCTCCCCTCTCTCCCAAGCCATTTAAATTCAAATTATAAAAATTATCACACAGGTTAAACAAAATACACATGCAGGTCACATTTGGCCGTGAGCCTCTACTTGTGACCTCTGGCCACAGGAGTGACCCTCGTATGGTTGGGGTTCCTGCTTTTGGTTACTGACCTTGGAGGTAGGCCCATGATTTCTTGAATGGAGCTCTTTTCAGGATACATGAGATGTCCTCTGAGCAATTCCCTAAAAGTAAGACCACATGTTAAACGCCTCTCTCTCCTCTGGGAACTGGAGACACCAGATCTTTTCCCATGACCGTTTGATGGAGACAATTACTATTCTGTTTCCATTTGGGGGATAAAAGGAAAACCTGTTTATTTCTCATTTTGCCATCAAGTACCTTAGGAGTTTTTTTTCTTTAAATTTGATCGCTTCCACATGGACTTTTACAAAAGATTGTGGAAGTTGGAGGAAGGAAACCAACAGGGCCTGAGTTCCTGTATGTACCTGGTGCGATTCTTGTTGCTTCATACACTCCACCTCACTGGATCTCTGTGAGAGAGGGCTGACTAAGTCCCTTTGAGAGATGGAAAGAAGCGTGGGCACTAGACAAATTCAGTGCATTGTCCTATGTCACTCAGCCAGGCAGTGGTGGTTAGAACACTGAGGCTGCTAGGAATTATTGCCATCCTTCCTTTAAGAGTGCACTTCTGTGTATTCCAGCTGACTGAATTCTCAGAATAGCTCTGCAAGGCTCACCCTGATGTCCAGACATGATCAGCAATACAAGATCATTGCCAATTGGAGGAAACCCTGATATCCACTCCTATGTCTATCTGATTTCAGAGACCAGGCTTCCTCCTCAAGGCCATTTTGCCAGACAGAGGAGGTAAACACATCCTAGTGTTCAATTTTGAAAGGATATAAGATCATAGAGACCTAAGCAGGGAGCCTGCTATATGGAGCTTCCTTGGCTGAGAGAAAAGACAATGTTTATGTCGTGGAATTTAAGAAATCAGAATATTTTAAATGCATTCACTGGTGATGGCAGCTTCATTTCTTAGTATAGTAATTATTTTGTATGCACAGAACCAAGCCATATATTTCCTGCAATGACTACTCATGAATTCAGCTTATTCTGGGCATTTTTTTCTTCTTGAGTCTTGGTTTCCCTAATCTATAGAACTGGCAGATCTAGGATCTGACATTGACATCTTTTTGATGGTGTCACCAGAGATGACAAAGACGACCAATGATTCCGTCTGTCAGAGACTAGGCAGCCACTCCGTCGAGGTGGCCACATCCTAGCGGGCCTGCTCACGGGGATGTTAGAGTAACATCTGTTGGACTCACAATCTTCCCCATTGCCCTCGGTCCTGGCCTGGGAAAATCCCTCCTGGCCTTCCTTACAGTGGGGGCTTGCAGTGGTAGAAAGTTAAGTGGAGAGTTCCCCCTGCTGTCTGAACATGTTCACTGCTAGAGGCACCCCCTGCAGAAGCAGGGGTCTGTCTGCATTCTTATCTCCCCTGGAGGTATGAAGAGGCTCTGGTCCGCAGGTCTCTTGGGTGAGGAGGGCTGGAGGGCCAGCTGCCCTTGTTCTTTCCTTCTTTTGATTTCATCTCTCACTCATCCTCCAGCTAGGGAGTCTTGTCCTGCCTGCAGCCCACACTCTTGGGGTGTGTACAGTCATACCAAGGAGGCAACGAGGACTGCTCCTTTTTTTTTTTTTTTTTTTTGAGCCATGCCCCACAGGGCTTGTGGAATTTCAGTTCCCTGACAAGGGACTGAACCTGGGCCAAGGCAGCGAAAGCCCAAATTCTAACTACTAGGCCACCAGGTAACAGAGGGGTTCATTCTTAAATGTGCTGTGGCTATGAGTAGAAGGCCCAGCCTTCTCTTTTTGGGGTGTGGAACATCAGGTCCTGAGAATCGCAGAGAGACATGTCTGGCTGTGTTTCTTTGCTTGGAACCCCTTTCTGACCCACTGTGACTGCGGGATCGGGGCCAAGCTCCTCCCTGTGGCATTTGTGTTCCACTGTGATCTAATCCCTAATGAACTCTGCAGTCTCCCGGCTCGCCTTCCCTCTTCCCCCTGTTGCCTCTTGCACCTGTTCCAGCAGTGGCAGTAGCGGTGCTGGGAATAACAATGCTAGCTAGTACGTAGTGACTGATGGCTATACTCTTTTTACTTGGCTAAGCCTGTTACATGCATTATTTTATTTCATTCTTACCGTCACCCAACTTCTCTTTTGTATATAAGGAAATTGAGTCTTTACAAAGTTACGTGGCTTGTCACATTTTCAAAGCTAGTCAGTGGTAGGGGGGCAATTCAAGCTGAGGTTGTCTGACTCTAATGCCCGAGTGGATTTTTGACCGTTCTACTGGAGGCTGGGCCCTTGGGTGCCCCCAGTTACACCATGCCGGCTTTCCATTTCATCTGGAATCCCCCTCTCCACTGGCAAGTTGTGCCTTGTTTAAAGCACTGCCTGGCAGCCATCTCCTCTGGGAACCCTTCTCTGACCTCTCTTTCCATTTATTTGCTTTCTCCATTGGACCGTAAGTCCTCAGGGCAGAGACTCCTGTCGCCATAGCCCCACTGCCAGCCCAGAAGATACTCTGTAAATGTTTGTCGAGCTGAGTCATGGAGTCTGTCTCTGCTCCTTCCCTCTGTGGATGTCAGCTTAGCTCTCAGGGCTTCAGGAAGGGAATGCGGGCGCTTGGCCTGGCCTCCCCTTCCGGGCTGGATGGCGGCTGGCCTCATCCTGTCCTTGGTTCTGCAGGTCAGGTTAGATTCCATGGAAGGCTAAGGATCAAGCCCTGGCTCAGGCCAGCACGTCACACCGTGAACAGCCCTTCTCTTCGGCCAAGGGCCTCCTCACACCTGTCACTCGTGGCATCTGTCAGATGAGCTTCTCTTAACAGGGGATGTAGAAGTACAAGCCTGGACTCGCCTCTCACACATGTAGGTTCTTTTCTTTTTTTTTTTCTTTCCCCTTTGGTCTTTGTCTGTTTGTTGGGTTGACCTCAGCTATAATTCTGAGAAACCCAAGGATGGAAAAAAAAAAACAACTTATTTTGAAGCTTTTGCATTTCCTGAAGTCAAATGCCATGGTGTATCTTAGTTTTTCTTAAAGAATCTGTTAGATGTTTCAAAAAGAAGGGAAAACAGAGGCAACTCTCTTGAAGAATGACATCACTGAGTTGGCTAAGGGAAGGGACTGGGGAAGGAGGGCTCCAGGGGAGCTCTCAGTGGAATGGAACGGCTGAACGTGGAGAGGAGCCTGGAGAAGGCACGCTGCTGGTGCTTAGCGACTTTCAAGGCTGTTAGGAGGGCCAGGGCTGATGGGGGCTGGCTCTGTGGGCCCAAACAGCATGGCTCCTGGAAGTTTAAGGAGATGATGCACTCAGCTAATGGCGAATACCACTCTTATCCCCATTTCCCGGATGACGCAGTGGGAAGACTTTCATTGAGGACATACAACACACATTGCAAGTCACAGTTCTGGCAGCTCAAATATTGGACCAGTTAGTGCTATTCAGAGATGTGTTGGGCTGGTGTGAGAGTCATGTGGCTCTTGTCAAGACCTAGATGAATGTTCCATGGGTCATCAGCCACGTGGCTTTGAGTCTCCATATCACCCTGTGAGCCCATGATGTAATCTTTTTTGGTTATGAGACAGGAATCCTATAGTGTTCCTGGAAGGTTGAATTTGGGGAGCATTTGGAGCAAAACACACCTCTGTTTCATTTATTTCCCAACTGAACTAGCTGCACCGAGGGGTTTAATTTGAAGAACTAAAGACTAGGGAGGGGAGGGGAGAACAGTCCACACATTATGGCAAGTAGATCGCCTGGGAGTTAAAATCTAGGACTTTTCTTCGGGCGGTTGTGTCTCAAGCTAGATGAAGAGCAGGGTGGATCAGATGATCCAGAAGGGCCCTTCTAGCTGATTTTAGATGGCTGTGCAGACTCAGCTGTACACTGCCAGGCCTGCTGCAGGGACACGAAGTCAGTCCCAGCTCCAACTGTCTATCTTTTGAGCATGTTGCTCTACCCCAGCTAGGAGTCTGTCTACACGCATTAAGATTTCCGGACACCTGCAGCAGTAGCACAGAGTTTTAGGTCTGGGACTAACCTAAGTTATGAACAACCTGGTTCTGTAAGGGTTTTCATGGTTCACAGAACTGGAAGTTCCCTGAGAAATCATTTGGCCCAGCCTTGGTAACTACGTAACACATGTGCTCCCCAGTGTTACCCCCATAGCAGGCTTGTCCGAGGTCACCCAATGAGTCAGTGGTGAGGCCGGGCCACAGTCTGGGACCCCTTGCTTCTGCTGGGCATTCCATCTTTCAGACAACTCAGGTTCTCTGTGAGTACTCCTGAGAACCAAGGCCTTCAGCTGGGCAAGATTTGTAAGCCATCCTCTCAAGCTTTGGTCTCCTCTAGAAGGATCATGGAATTTTCTTGGGCTTTGTTAGGAAGCCTGGAGAGAAATATTTGCCAACAGACCCCTCCTGGTCTGGTACATAGAAGACAGAGATAGGGAGAGAGATGTTGCTTTAGGTGGTTGGAAGGGTCATGTTCTAAATAGAAGTCAAAATAATGCAACGTGAAGATGGGAACCCTCCTTGAAATCTCAGAATATTAGACCCCAAAGGACCATTGGATGCCAAGTTAACTGTGACCCTGGATTTAGGAGTGGAGAGGCTGAATCCAGAGGGACTAAGGGTCCGGCTCAAGACCCACAGTAGGTTAAGTGGCAGAGCTGGGTTCTGAGCACAGAGTTCCTGACTCCTAGTCCTGGGCTCTGCCCTGGTTTTTAGTCTTCCCATGGAGCAGAGAGGCTTTAAATGTAGGAATAAGTGGGTTTGCAGCCACCATACACACTGGCCTGAAAACTGACTAGATAGCTATGGGTGCCTGGAAAACAAGCACTGATGAGCCATCTGGACTTCCTCTTCCCCGGGGGAATGCCAACAGGTGGCTTCAGGTTCATGGGCTGAACCTTGCCAAGTAATAAGTCAGGGGCTGTCAGGCTTCCATTAAGATGCAACAATGCCCAATGGGGTAAAACAAGCCACACCCACCGTTCCAGCCAGAAAATATGTGGTTTGAGTGCCAAGTACCTTCCAGGTAATATCAGAGCAAAACAGACACAGTGCATCTCAAAGAAAGCACCTGGGTTTTGGTCAAGGCTTCTAACGTCAGACCTGTCACTTCCCGTTACTGACCCTCAATTACTGCATCTGTTAAGTGGGGATAGTAACAGGCAACCCCAGCGTGTGCATGTCGCGAAGATGCAGTGAGGTTATGGATGTCAAATGGCCTGTACAGCGCATGGCTTGGAGGAGATAACCCGGCACGCGGTAGCCCCCTCTTCCCCAACTCTTTCCTTGGTTCTTAAGTAGCACAGCTTACAGCACTCTTAGCAGACTCGTCTGGTCAATGAGACGCTCATTAAGCCAGAGCCTGGTGGACTGAAGTTTCTTAATTATGTACCTAAGTGTTTGAGGCCATTGGATGCTCTCAGGGAAGTGTGAATAGCCCTCGTCATCTGTTGAAAATATTTTAATCCTTCCAAGAAGGAGAGGAGTTATCCTCATGAGTCTGCATCTACCATGTCCTGGCTTCTGAGTTCCACCCTTTTGCCGTGATATCCAGGAGAGTCGCAATAGTGACATCTAGGGGAGAGCCTCGCCATTGTCAGTGGAATTCGGAATCACAGTGAGTCCCTAACCTAAGGGTCATTTCAGCTGACTTCAGTGTGACGGTTTCCTTGGCTAACTCGCCATGGAGAAACTCCAGAATAGGCCATTCGTTAAACAAAGGGCTAGGTAGCCTCGGGTTTACAGATGGCATTTGAGGAGTAGCTATTCTGGCATGCTCAGTGTTAAACACATCGAAAGTCACCAGTAAATACAAGTTGAGATGAAGTGAAAATTCATCTGAATCCCTTGAAGGTTCCTTGGGATTTTGAGGGTGTTTTATTTTTGGCCACATGGCACAACTTGTGGGATCTTAGTTCCTGGCCAGGTACTGAACAGGGCCCACAGCTGTGACGGCACAGAGGCCTATTCACTGGACCGCCAGGAAATTTCCTTGGGGTCTCTTCAATCCTGACCTGTTGGAGTATGTAAGATAAAGCTGGCTGACTTGATGTGTAATTCCTTGAAATTCACTTATACTAAGTGCAGATTGAATTGATATTATTGGAGGGTATTTAAGAAGCACCTTTAAAGTCTAATTGAAAAGGTAAAGAGAGATCTGCTCACGTCTAGCTCCCATTTCCTGGCCCGGGGCTTGCACAGTGGGGCTTGTAGAAATTTAAGACAACATGTGTGGGGTCCAGAGAGCTTGGATGAAACATGTAGTGAAGCCAGTTTGAGAAGCAAACTTGCTTTTCTTCCCTCCTTCCCTTCTTCCTTCTGTCCTTCCCTCCTTCCCCCGCCTCTGTTTCTTTTTTTCTGCTCTTCCCCAAAGTGAAAGATGGGGATTTTTCTCCCGGATTTAAAGACTTGTGAC
>SJYV01039186.1:0-19345 GCA_006410875.1 Neotragus pygmaeus | reverse complement strand
TGACCCTCGCCTACAAATTAAAAGCCATGGTAGAAGGAATTTCCACAGCAAAACAGCTGCAGACGTCCCACTCTGACACATCCCTGGGTGAAGCTGGCCGCCGAAATTCGGGGCTGGGGACGAACCCACCCACCACAGCACGTCAGCTCTGCTCTGTGCCCCTTTCCACTGGCTGGTACCCCACGCTCCTAAGTTTCCTGATGTCTCTGAGTTCATTAGACAACAATGGAAGCAGGACTCCGTGAAACTGCTGCTCGTTAAACTGGCAGAAAACAGAACAAATCCCGCAGTCGCAGGCCCTGGGGCCCTGCTCACACCTCCAAGCAGGGCTCTCACTCGACTCCACCACCCGAGCTGCGCTTCCCTCTCAATTCTGGAAAAGCACCTGAAATGCAGCCTGTGATGAACCAGGGATAATTATGTTCTGAAACAAGGAACAGCTTAAGAAAGTTCAGGAACTTAGAATGAATGCTCTCAAGCTTCCAGAATATCTCAAGATGCAATCTAGCCTTACTTTCTCCCAATATAAATCACACCATTAAATTAAAAAGGTGGGGGGGGGGGATTCCTCTACCAAATTACACACTAATGGCTCTTAACCCATAATTAAAGGATCACTAACAGCAGCTTAAGGCCAGGGCCAGCCATGAGCACATTTATTAGGACCTGAGCTCTCAGCGCCGAGTAATTATGTAAATAGAACCACCAGCCATCTTGAGAAGAGCCCATGGTCACCCAGCTCCCTGTTCCCTTGAGGAAACTTTGGGAACTGGCGTCTACACAGGGCCTCCTTTGCACGGCTGGGGAAAAAAAAGTCGAGCAAAGCTCTGTGCCAGGGCAGCAAGGGGCCGATGCCAACGGAGTCCTGGTTCCCACCTTCCCTGATCATGGCGACAGAGGGGGGGCCTAGAGCAGCAACCCGCTTTGGAGCAAGGAAGAATCCAGGTCGGATCAACCTGCTAATCATGCCCCAAAAGATGCTGTCCGCGTGCGGCCGACTGCGACGGTCCGCAGGACAGACCACCCTTCCTCACGCCAAGAGGGGTACGAGTAACCAACCAGGATACGCCACAGAATTTTGGAAACCTGGTAAAGAAGAACAGACCAATCAACACCACCAACTGGGTCCGCTCCTCCATTCAGTCCTGTTACAAACGTGCAGAATAAACTAGGAGAGACAACTGACCGCTCTGGACCTCAGTTTCCCTGGGGAAAACAAGGCAATCAACATCTAAGGCCCTGAGTAGCCCTGGGTTAACTAGATAATTAAAGAACGCGAGACAGTATACAATTAAGTGCCAAACTGTACAGTAACGACCACAATTGCTGATGGGAGAGACTTCGTGGCGTTTTGAGCCCACTGATTCCTGAGGGCCACGGGCCACACCAGGCGCCGTGCCAGGACTCGGGATTATGACTGGTGACGGAGACAAAGCCCTGCCTTCAGGAGGCTTTCAATCTACGAGCGGTGCATTCTCAGGAGTTGGGGTGGGGAGGGGGGAATGAAGGCTCCTTTTCAGAGACAGAGGCAAAGCGGAGATTCAATGGGTATAATTTGAACATACAGTAGGAAGGGGGACAAATGACGAACTGGGTAACTGTTGAAGACTTCAGTAATAAGCCAGAGCTTTTTGAAAAGACACATTAATACCTAAGCCTAGTGTGCTAACTGGCTCATCACCCACAAGGGTAGTTTCCAGAAGTTGGGCACAAGCAGATTCTCCCTGCCTTATGCCAATCAGTGTCTCCTATCCCAGCAGGCCCCCACCCAGACCTACTGTTTGAGTTTCATTTTTTCCCCTTAATTCTCTTTGTAATTATGATTGCAGATTTCTAGGGTACAAGTCAGGGGCCAAAGAGCAGATCCCAAGCAGACGGTCCTTATCTAAGCTATCTGGACTACACCCAGAATGTGGGATTTTAGGAAGACCACGTATGCTACGACACAGCTGGCTAAAACAGGCCTATTTGTGTCTGAGTTGCTCGAGAGGTTGAGGAAAGATGGTGCAGACACATGGCTTACTTTGTGGAGTGCAATGCTAGAACGACTAATGAAGACAATACAGCTGACCGAAGCAATAATGAACAATCAACACTTTTTTTTAACTAAAAATTTTAAAATTGGATCTGTCCACGTTTCAAGAGACGGGAAGCCTGCCTGGGCTCTAAGTGAAATCAAACACTGCCCACCAACTGCACATTCCGTTTTCCAAATAACTTCTCTGGAACGCAGATGGGTTTAAAATGAATATTCTCAAAGTGTTGGATTTAGAAGGAACAATATTATTCCAGCTTTTCTTATTCCAGGAAAAAAAAAAAATCTCTTCAAAGATGTATGCCCATCTTCTAAACACACCCTTTTGGGTTCAGAGCAGATGTGTGCGTGTTTACGCTCTGAAAACCGCCGGGACATACACAACCCACTACAAACACCACTCAGACTTTGCTGTGCTTTTCTTCATTTCCTGTGTATTTATCTTGGTGCTAAAATAACGTTAACTTTCATAATAAGGAAAACAGCAGCAGATGTTTAAACCAAACAGACTATATAGCACATCATCCCACGTATCTACTCAACTTTCAAAAGCAAAGCTTCTTCCTCCTAATTAAGGAGGGGGCCCAGGAGGCCACTCTTGAGTGGGGTGTATCCACTATACCATAGAGCAACCTGGATCTGCTTTCTGTAAACATTTCCTCACCACCTGCCCATATAAATGAAATTAATGTGGTATTAATTTCCTAATAATCCCTATCCTCCTCTCCTAGGCTGATTATTATGCTTTGTATTGTTGTGACAATATCCTGTTACTCAATGACAAAGACAACACCATAGAAAGTACCCGTAAAAGTTTTCCATTTCTTGTTCACCAAAAAAAAGAAAACAATTCTTTTACACTGACTGCAATCTGTTACTTTCAGGGGACACAAGCCCCATCACTTGTTGCTTAGACCACTCTAAACATGTCTGCCTTTTAAATGAGGGATTTTAGAAGCAGGATAATACCTAAAACAGCAGATTCAAAGGAAGCAATTCACCAAAATTCACTCTCCTTGTACAAGTAGGATTAAAAGAAACCAAAAACCACAAAAAGAGGCAACTTTAAATATAAGTTTATCCAATAAAGTAAAAACAAAAACAGAATGAATTTTTTTTTTCTTGAAGGGGAAAGGGTAACTTTTCGAGTGCTTAGGCAACAGGCCTCAAGTTTTGTTTTGTTTTTAACATGGAAAACACAAGTGGATCGGGTCGCCCTCCCAAGTTTCTTCTATGTTTTCTTTTTCCAGAGAAATGCTCAGTTTCACTATAGGACGAAAACATGGAAACTTCTCCTGCTTCATCAGATTTGCATGTGGTTACCAAAAAAAAAAAACCAAACAAACACTTCCCCTGCCCGGTAGAATTCCCCTGGAGTGTCTCCGACTACTCAACACTCAGACCATTACCACGTTTTCAAATCGCACGTAATGTTCCAGGAGATTAAGAAATCGCCTTTTCTCTTCTTACTACTAACAGAGACAGCTTGAAATACTACTCAGCAGTGGGGAAATACCTCACGGTTTAGTAGGAGGTAATAAACAATAAGAAATCAGAGTTTCTTTTTTTTTTTTTTAATTTAGCTTACTGGTTGGTGGGTTGTGCAATCGCTTGCTTCCACAAGGGAATGGAGTGTGGAGGGAACATCCCTCAATGTCAGAACCCTCCCGGAGCTGTACAGGAAATGGGAATTCAGACAAAGAGCCAGTCTGTGCTCCGTGACATGGGTGCCCTTCCGGGCCCCCGAAATGAATAGAAAAAGGAAAAAAAAAAAAAAAAAAAAACTTCATTGTTTGGGACAATCGCTCCCCAACACAAAAATTCACTGTAACTTTGTTCCCCTCTATATGCACATCCAAAGTGCTTATTGGCTGTAGGAATACAGCAGGAATACTGAACAGTAGACGGTGTATGTTTAAGTATCAAAGCCAAAAAAAAAAAGGAGAGAGAGAAAGAAAATCCGACATGTTTTTACTTTTTGCTTGGGTCCTAGTTCTTCCTCTAAAGAAAACACCAACAGACATCCAAAAAAAAAAAGAAAGAAAGAAAGAAATACATCTTTCAAGAGTTTAAAGTGTGAGGAGTGGAGAGGAAATAGCCAAGGTTTTAACAATGTATATTTGTCACCGCTTCCCGCCCCTCAGCCCTCTCCAATAGAACCCTGAAGCCTAAGAGACACAAACACCACTTTGAACGGAGGACAGACAGCACCGCTTGCCTTCCAGGGCACCCTGAAAGTCCCAAGCAATGAGAACAAAACGCACAGAAGGCGATCGGAACCGGGAGAGGAGGAGCGGCCTTGCCCCAAAACCAGCAGGGCGGCAGTTTCTAGAAGGGGCGGTCTCTACCTTCGTGGCACAGAATGCCGACACTGTGGTTCATGTTGTCCAAGTACTGGAAGTTCAGCAGGTCCATCTTCATAAATAGCATTGGTCGGGCTAGCACAGAAAACCAGCTCTTTGCTTGCGCCCCCCGGGGAAGAGAAAAAAAAAAATACAATTTCCAAAGTCAACTACGGCTGAGGAGCTCCCGGCTCTCCTCTTTAAAAACAGTTCACAGAAGACGGAGGCCCGGCCTCGGATCAAAACAAAGTCAAAGTCTTAAAAAAACAACAACAACAAAAAAAGACACAGGCACACCAAATCGAACTTGCAGAAAGAAAACCCTTCGAGGGCTCGTGTGCAGACGGTAAGCGTCCTGGATCGTCAATCCAGCGTTTAAAAAAAAAAAAGGAAAAGAAAAGTCGTTTTCAGAAGCCTAACGTACGGGGGTGTCTTGCAGCGGAGAACCGGGCGAGGAAGGGCAGCCCGCGGCCCATCTCCCAGGACAAAGCCGCGCTCGCGCCGCTCACAGCCCGCTGCGAGTCCGCCGCGCCGACACGCCGGCTATGCCTGGAATGACTCGAATGCGCACCGCCGGCCTCCTCCCGGCGCGCGGAGCATGCTCATTGGCATCCCCGGGGCGCCGCGAGGGGCAGGATGCTCTCTGCACAGGCTCCGGCTCTAAATGGAGCGAGTGTTTGCAAGGGAGACCGAGAGAAGCTGGGGGCCCAGGGCGGGCAGGGGTTGGGGGGGGTGGTCCCCGCACTCGGAGGGGCCCAGGGCCGAACGGCTCTGGACAGGAAGCCGCCCTGCCTCTTTGCAACACCAGGGGAGGGAAGAGAAAACCCAGGAAGTCGCCTTTTTTTTCACCTCCCCACGGAGCTGAGTTAAAAAAAGAAAAAAGTCAGAAATCCATCATGGAAGCAAAACTTACGTGGAATTTAACTCTGCTGCCGCTGCACTTTTGGGTTTCAGGAACCCAAACGGCTTTGCTGCGGTACACAGACCACGCTTTTTTTTTTTCCCCCTTTATCTTTTTTTCTTTCCTTCTCTTTTAAAAGTTGTTTTACAACTTTGCATTTACACTTTACATATAACTTCTCTCATAACCATCATAACAGCTCACATAAACAGGCTGGGGTGGTATCACCTTTTTACAGGACCGGAAACTGGGGCTCAGGGGGATTAAATAGTGGTCTATGGCTCCCAAAATAGTTGGTAGAACTACTTGTAGAGTGTTTTATTCCCTAATATTATAACCTTCTAAAACACAAGAGGGGGGGAGACAGAGAGAATAAAAGAGAGTTTAAGGAAGTTAAGACTTTAGATCCAAAATAGAAAGCCTAAGGGACATAATGGGTAGGCGGAATGAAAATTATTTTTATTTTGCACATAACAAACCTGTTCCATCTGTGTATCAGAGGCTAACCGAGTATCACGCTGCCATGTCTTGGTAGGACCTGGACCTTAAATGTCACATTCCAACATCCAGACAAGTGATGCCCAAAAGCCGTTTACTGAATCAGTAAATCACTCAATGTTCAGAATCTCCAGCACATGAAGATCACGCTAGCAAAATAAAGGGGGAAAAAAAGTTTTCTGTCTGGAGATGGCAGCTAGGTTTTGGCACCATGAATAGGCCAGTAAGTCACCATGAGAAGTGTTTCTGTACTAATATTACTGTATGCTGTTTGGAGATTTAGAAAATATCAAGGAATATGCTACACTGTAGACCAAGACCTAACATTCATATTCTAAAATAAGAACTGAATAAGTACTTTCAACAGCTTGTATGTTAAAACATTAGCAACAGTTGCACTCTGGGTGACAGGCATGTTTATGACAAGTTATGCTAATTGAATCTTATTTGGAGATAAATGCAACACCCAACAGAGCTGCCACTGCTGTTGCAACAGTAGCAACTGGGATAACAGCAGGTGAAGCAGGCAACAGAGGAATCAACATTTCACAAGCTTTGATTTATAAGGCTACTTATCTATGCTAGATTATATAGTCTAGAATCTGAAAAATAGCTACATCATCAATTGTAATTAAAATACTTGATGGTACTTAATGGAGAAGGTCAGAACAAAACTCTTGTAGCCTCTAATATACACATCTGATTTATATTATTGTACTTAATACCTTTAGGTACAGAGTTGGGTTCAACTGACAGTTTTTGTTTGGATTCAACTATGCAGGTGATTCTGGAAAACGATTATGGTACTACACTCTTTGACATCAGTTCTCAATCGTGCACCCCCACACAAGACAAAGCTGACGGGCACCTGAGAATTGGGGCAGAGCTTTCCAAAGTCCTGATGCTGAGGGTGCAGCCCAAAATAATCTGAGGAGCGGGGGCCCAGCACTGGGGTTGCTCTTAAAGAGTCCCAGGCAGTTCTGTCATGCAGCTGAGAACCACCGCTTTTATCTCAGAGGGGAAAAAAAAAAAATCACCTGCTTTCAGATACTTCAATTTAGATACTTCATTTTATATACTTATTTTGAGAAGAAAAGTTTTTGTCTTAAACTACGATGATTGAACCAGATTCAAACAATCCAGTGGTAAATATATGAGTAAAATATTTAGCAACTTCGCTTTAACGATTCAGTGTCACTGACAATGTGGTCTCAGTCTCCGAGAGGCAACCACTCGTGTGGACACAGGCCCACAAGTGCACCGTGAGCTGTATTTGGAAGAATGAGCCATGGGGGAAAAAAATTTTAAAAATCCCCAGTCATCATGTCTGTTCCGCTGACCTGGAAGCCAGTGTGGCCCTGCTGAGAGAACACAGAACAGGTGGGGGAGCAGGCAGACTCTTCTATACAATGCGGCAGAGTCCCCTTACTTCCTGCAAACCTTCCAGTCTGAGAAGCCCCGTGCTGGAGGGCGGCGGTCACACCTGGGTTCTGCACAGCAGTCAGGCCCCTGTGCCTGGTCCTGTCCCACCCCAGCTCCCCGCGTCGTCCTTCCGCTTTAAGCGTCGAACCACCCACAGCGACACTCAAAAACCATGTCATTTCATGTCTCCACGCACATGCTGCCTTTTTGTGAAAGGCTCTTCCAGCCTGTCTGCCAGCAAACACCTGTTCTTCCCTCCAGACTTGGCACACGCTTCCTCTGTCCTGCAGGACCCCTGTCCCTCCAAGTCCTCACTGCCCGCTCTTTGCAATCACTTGCCCACAGACATGCTTCCATCCACATCAAGCCTAGGCTTTAGAAACCAGGGCCATGCCTTCTGCATGTAAGCACAGCTGCTCCCGCAGGAGTCTGGCACATCTCAAAGGCAGACCCTCTTTCTTCTCCCTACTCCCAGCGCCCACTGGATCATCTAACTCAACAATTCTCAGACTGGAGTCTGTCAGCATCTACTGGGGACCAGTCCTCGGGTGTGAGGAACACTCACCTAGATTCTGGTCAGGCTTTAGTTATGGTCAACACATCCATTTAAGAAATACGAGCACTGGAAAATGTCGAGCCTTCTCAGGTTCATTCACTGACTCACACTATCATAATTAAAGGACCAATGGGCTTTCCAGCTGGCTCAGTGGTAAAAAAAAAAAAAAAAAACCTGCCGCCCAAACAGGAGACATGGGTTCGATCCCTGGGTCGGGAAGATGCCCTGGAGAAGGAAATGACAACCCACTCTAATACTCTTGTCTGGAAAATCCCCTGGACAGAGGAGCCTGGTGGGATACAGTCCATGCGGTCACAGAGTTGGATGTGACTTGGCAACTACACACAGCAACAAACAACAGAAGTACCAACAGGACTGTTCTTAAGGAAACTGGAAGGATGGTTCTAGATTTTATCCACAGAAAATCAGGTGGAAGGTTTTTAAGGTTGAAGAAATATGATCTATCAGATGCTTAAAACATAAAGCTATTATTGTATAGCATAGGAAACTATAATCAGTATTTTGTAATAACCTATACTATGGCAGAGAACCTGAAAAAGAATATACGTGTGTGTATATAGGTAGGGCTTTCCTGGAGGCTCAGCAGTAAAGAATCCACCTCCGACGCAGGAGGTGCAGGAGATGCAGGTTCGGTCCCTGAGTCAGTGGACTACCGTCCGTGGGGTCACAAACAGCTGGGCACGACTGGGCACCTACATATATATATAAATATACATGCACGTGTATAACTGAATCACTTCGCTGTACGCCCGAAACTCACACAAAACTGTAAATCAACTATACTCCAATAAAAATAAACAAACATGAAGAAATGAACACTTCCAGGGTGGAACTGTATACAGAATAAGAAACATGAAACACACCGTCATAGTATTTTTACTGTTAAAAAAAAACTTTAAAAAGTTGTCTGAAAATGTTCAGATGAAACCTAACTTGGAATGGGGAAATATTTTCTATGCCTGAAAAAATCAAAGAAAGACATCACAGAGGAAACTACTGAAGAATTTGAATATATAAATTTTGGCTTTTTACATCTGAAAACGCCAAAGCCAAATAGAGAGGCAGAACAGAAAACAGAAAAAAACATACCTGTAACATGTACTATGGTGAATGAAGGATACCTCTTCTTGATATATAAAGCATGTTTGAGAATAGAAAACCAGAAAAAATCTAATCTTAAAAATTATTTTTAAATGAGCAAAGAACACAAGAGACAAAGGGCAGTATAGTTTTAAAAAGCCTATACGATCTCAATAAAAAATAGGAAAAAACACCAGTTTTAAACAAGTAAGTGATTTTCCATCTGCCAGATTAAACCAGCAACAAAAACATTTTGATCTTATTGAATGCTGGTGAGGTGAGCTGCCCCCGGATTTTGTGTTGGTGCTGGTGGAAATGTAAGCAGGTAGTACCTTTCTACAGAGCAGTCCACAAGAATTACATAAAGCTGCTTATCATGCTTTCATTGACGATAATGAAAGCCTGAAAACCTAAAAGTCCAAAAATCAGGGAATGCATGAAAATGGTGGTATATCAATGACAGAAGAGCACGCAACCACAATAGTTCCTTCTAAAATACATGACAGGAAGATAACAATATACTCAAAACGTGTGATAACAGAGCTACATATATTAACTGAAACAAGCAAATAAAAACAGAAAAATAGTAGATACACCAAACACCAATTTTGCTTATGTGTTCATAAGTATACACATACGTACAGAAAAAATAATACACACAGATGTATTTAGAAGATTGGGAAGTGCACCAAAACATTAGCAGTGGCTATCTTGGAGGTGTGGGCATTTGTTAAATTTTTCTGCATTTCTAAATTACCCACAAAGACTATATTTCTCAAATAATCCAAGTGAGGGAGAAGGAAGGTCCTCATTTTTAAAAAAGCAGGCGCATGATGAGAAAATACGCCCTGGTGAAGCAAAAGCAAGGGATCAGTTACATCTAATTCTTAACACCATGATATGTCCTTTGGATTTAGATTTAATGACTAAAAAATTCCAAACATTTAGAACTTTGTAAGATTTAAAGATGTTTATGATGAGGTATCTGTCCTAAAGAACAGTCTACAAAGGAACCCGTAAACAAAAAGACAACCCTCAAAATGGTTCAAAATATTTGCAAATGAAACAACTGACTAGGGATTAATTTCCAAAATAAACAGCTCATGCAACTCAATATAAAAAAAAAAATTAAAAGAAAAGGGCCAAGAATCTAAATACACATTTCTCCAAAGAAGACATGAGGGCACATGTGTGTGTATGGGTGTGTATCTGCATTTTTTTCAGTCGTATCTGACTCTTTACCACCCCATGGACTGCAGCCCACCAGGCTCCTCTGTCCATGGGATTCTCTAGGCAAGAGCACTCGAGTGGGGTGCCATTTCCTCCTCCAGGGGAATCTTCCCAATCCAGGATTCGAACCTGGGTCTCCTACATTGAAGGCAGATTCTTTACCCACTGAGCTACGAGGGAAGCCCACAGTTCAGTCGCTCAGTGGTGTCTGACTCTGCGACCCCATGGACTGCAGCACACCAGGCCTCCCTGTCCATCACCAACTCCCGGAGTTTACCCAAACTCATGTCCATTGAGTCGGTGATGCCATCCAACCATCCTCTGTCGTCCCTTTCTCCTGTCCTCAATCTTTCCCAGCATCAGGGTCTTTTCAAATGAGTCGGTTCTTCCCATCAGGTGGCCAAAGTATTGGAGTTTGTCAATACTCCAACATCAGTCCTTCCAATGATCACTCAGGACTGATCTCCTTTAGGATGGGCTGGTTGGATCTCCTTGCAGTCCAAGGGACTCTCAAGAGTCTTCTCCAACACCACAGTTCAAAAGCATCAATTCTTCAGTGCTCAGCTTTCTTTATGGTCCAACTTTCACATCCATACATGACTACTAGATAAACCATAGCCTTCACTAGACGGACCTTTGTTGGCAAGTCATGTCTCTGCTTTTTAATATGCTGTCTAGGTTGGTCATAACTTTCCTTCCAAGGAGTAAGCATCTTTTAATTAATTTTATGGCTGCAGTCACCATCTGCAGTGATTTGGGAGCCCCCATTTCCCCATCTATTTCCCATGAAGTGATGGGACCGGATGCCATGATCTTCGTTTTCTGAATGTTGAACTTTAAGCCAACTTTTTCACTCTCCTCTTTCATTTTCATCAAGAGGCTCTTTAGTTCTTCACTTCACAATTCAGTGGTATATGTCAATTATATCTCAGTAAATCTGGGGGGCTGAGGAATGCAGCCTACAAGGAGAAACTCCCTGTACTTTAAACTTTCAGAGAACACATGGACCTGTACGCATATGCGTTTGTCTTCTATTATTCACTAATTATTTCATGTATTAGTATTGGGAGAAAAGGAAAACCAACCTCCCCACAGCATAAAATAAAGGCTCCATAAATGTTCATTACCACAGCGTCTCAGCCTCTTTGTGGAATAATGATGGGAAATATGATGACAGAAGGAAGCCCAGGCTAATTACTAGGTTAAGTGGTTCTATTTGCTAGAAACTTGACCACCAGTATAGCTGAGCAGCAGCAAAACTGTGAGCTGCCGCATAGAAGCCAAAGGATCCACACACTTATTAAAAAGTAAAATGCTTTCATTAGCACACTTGCTGAGCAGGGAAGATTTCAATGTCAAGTCTGACAATAATTTCTTCAAAGACACCCCAGGAAGTGTAAATAACCCGACAGGACTCCCGCCCCCCACCTCAGTGGATTCCACTGCTCTCCTCTTTCCAGAATTCTAAGCAACATGTTTAACTAATGCTTTCATTTGAAAGTTTATTTTTCTCCTTCCCACACATTTATTTTTTTTAATCACTTCAACCCAATAGGTGGATAATAATCAAAAAGACTCTACCGAATGAACAGAGCAAGTGGATGGTAATAACTCGGTCTACAGTATCAGTTAACCAAAAAGTTGGATGTGCAAAAACACCATGTTAACGGCATGTCTGTATCTGTGGATACATTCTTTGGTATAATAAGAACAGTAATAACACGATGGTGATGATACTGTTTGTGAAACGCTTCACTGGTCAAAGTACTGTCGTTTTTTATGTTACTATCAATTCATATGGCAAGGTGGTGAGATGGGAAAGCATAGAAGAGGGTTTAAGTAAAAACAAACAGCACTGAGTGGTAAGAAAGGAGAGTTAAGGAACCAGACTTTCTTTTCTTTTAAATACTGTTTAGAATACAAAGTTCTGTGGCCCCTCAAAGGCTCAGTTAAAAAATCCCACCTCCCACAAGAACCCCGGTTACCTAGGCTTCATCTCTTTATCCCACTGTTTCTTAGGGTTATACTTGCACTTAATTCTAAAATAGAGCAGATGACGAGATAGTGTTTGCATCTCTCCTCTACCAGATTATAAACACTGCTGTGCACACAGTGGCTCCTCAACAGTATAGAGTTGACTTAAAACAAAACACACACACACCAATATGGATATATGTTATTTGCAAACACCTCACACATCAAGGATTTGGACCTGAATAATTGAGAGTGAAAAAGTTGGCTTAAAGTTCAACATTCAGAAAATGAAGATCATGGCATCTGGTCCCATCAGTTCATGGGAAATAGATGGGAAAACAGTGGAAACAGGGTCAGACTTTATTTTGAGGGGCTCCAAAATCACTGCAGATGGTGATTGCAGCCATGAAATTAAAGGACATTTACTCCTTGGAAGGAAAGTTATAACCAACCTAGATAGCATATTCAAAAACAGAGACATTACTTTGCCAACAAAGGTCCATCTAGTCAAGGCTATGGTTTTTCCAGTGGTCATGTATGGATGTGAGAGTTGGACTGTGAAGAAAGCTGAGTGCCAGAGAATTGATGCTTTTGAACTGTGGTGTTGGAGAAGACTCTTGAGAGTCCCTTGGACTGCAAGGAGATCCAACCAGTCCATTCTGAAGGAGATCAACCCCGGGATTTCTTTGGAAGGAATGATGCTGAAGCTGAAACTCCAGTACTTTGGCCACCTCATGTGAAGAGCTGACTCATTAGAAAAGAGTCTGATGCTGGGAGGGATTGGGGGCAGGAGGAGAAGGGGACGACAGAGGATGAGATGGCTGGATGGCATCACGGACTCGATGGACGTGAATCTGAGTGAACTCCAGGAGTTGGTGATGGACAGGGAGGCCTGGTGTGCTGCGATTCATGGGGTCGCAAAGAGTCGGACACGACTGATCGACTGAACTGAACTGAATTATTTTCTGTTAGATTTTCTCTCAAAGAAAGAACTCCTAAATGCATCACAAAGCATTGCTTATTTCTCTAACTTGGAGTTGCTCACACTGGAATGACGAGGAAAAGTTGGCAATGTTACGTCAAAATTTTTCACGATAGCAAATGCCATTAGGCTGTAGGTCTTGGCCTTTACTGTGTATAAAATAGTATTATTTCTAAGCTAAGCACTCTCAACTTCTGTTAAGTATAACTAGATAATTACTGTAATATAATGGGATTTAAACACAAATACATATATATTTTTTAAAAACTTAAAATGGGTCTTTGATACCAGGATTTAAACTTTCAATACAACAGCACCCTCTAGGGGTGAGTACTAAGTTGCAAAGACAATTTTGGGAAAGCAAACCGCCTGATTTCTGAGTTTAAACACAAGCCTCTTAATCTAAAAAGTCATAGTACATATCTTTTAACAAACAGTTCCACTCTCACTAAACTTTGCAAAAATTAAAATAACATCCTAACAAAAACCAACTCACTTGAGATCGAATGAGTGAATTGGAAATCTGCTTGATGAACATTTTCCCAGGCAGCACTAGTGGTAGGGAACCCGCTGCCAATGCAGGAGATGAGACGTGAGTCCACTTCCCTGCAGGAGGGCACGGCAACCCACTCCAGTATCCTTGCCCGGAGAATGCCATGGAAAGAGAAGGCTGGCAGGCTACAGTCCATAGGGTCACAAAGAGTCGGACACAACTGAAGTGACGTAGCGTACAAGATACAAATAGCATTTAAAAGCACAGACTGGAACTGCTGTTTTAATAGATCAGACTAAACCAGCACTGAGGAAGAGAATTTAATGAGTTAGAATTCGTGTTGGCCCAGTGGTTAGGTCTCTGTGCTCTCAACTGACAAGGGGCCCAGTTTTGATTCATTCCTGGTCAGAGAACTAAGATTCCACAGGCTGTGTGGCACAAAGAAAATACAATAAAAATTTTATAAAAATTAGCATTTTCAAGAAAGGAGAAATCATTTGGGAAACATTATAACTTGCTAGTTTTAAACAAGTGCTTTATATGCTTGAAACAAATGTTTCCTTATGAACAAAAATGATTATTTCAGTGGTTTTTCATTATTAAAATTTAGTTCAGTATATCCCAAAGAACTATCATAAATAAAATATTATTCTGATATTAACATTCTCACAAATTATAATTATCCACAGACGTGAATAATTGCCAGGTTGGGTAGAACTAACTAGTAAAAACAGAAGTCCAACAGAAGAAAAGCCCTAAATATTTAATATCTGAAGGTCAATGTTCGTGATGGTTCCCATTTCTGATTCAGTCTTCACCCAGCAGTTCAATTTGCCTTCACAGTATTTCATTCACTGAGCACCTTTTTCCACCTCCAGAATTACCCTTTCAACCAGTTAGGATCCAGGCCAGAAGAGACACCATACCTATTTTCCAACAGAGAATTTTGGTGCCCCTGCCAGCAACTACCCCATGAGGTAACCTCTATCCTAATATTTAAGGGCATGTGATTAGTTTGACCACTTAATACAAACAGAATCATGTGGTCTGTACTTCTGTGTGACTAAATTCTTGCACTCAATTTTATAAATTTTTTAAACCCTTATTTTTACATGAAGGGGAAGAGCCACCCTTTTCACGGCTGTGTAGTAGTCCAGTGTTCTGACAGAGGACACTTCATCCCGCATGTGAGGAACGCTGAGGCAGTTCCTCCGTGGAGGGTATTATAAATTGTGCCCCGACAAATATTCTAGTTCCCGTCTTTGACTGCATTTCTGTAGCACACACATCTGGGAGTAGATACATTAGGTCTTTCAGCAAGCAAACGTTCAGTTTAAGTTGATACTGTTAAACAGCTTTCCAAAGCATTTGTACCAATTTAGACGCCTGCTTCCCCGGTGGCTCAGTGGTAAAGAATCCATCTGTCAAGGCAGAAATCGCAGGAGACACTGATTCGATCCCGACATCAGGAAGATTCCGCTGGAGTAGGAAAGGGCAACCACTCTGGTATTCTTGCCTGGGAAATCTCATGGACAGAGGAGTCTGGTGGGCTATGGTTAAGGGGTTGCAAAGAGTCAGACAGAACTGGGTGACCAAGCAGGAGCCTGCATCCTGCCGCCAGCAGCGTATGGGATCTCAGGTCACTCCACACCCTGGCCAGCACTTTCCATCTTTCCATTCCCACCACTCGGGTAGGTTCGGAGCAGCCTCACTGCAGTTCTACTTCGCCCTTATCTAACCAAGAGCAGAAACTCAAATGCTTGTAAGGGACAGAGCGATAGGCTCCATCACACAGAACAGAGGCAGAGGGTCTAATCCGGGGGCTCTCCAACAGAGCCATGTTGCATCCTCCAGCCCGGGGGAACTCGGGCGACGCCTGCTTGTCCCAGCTCGACAGGACTCCTGGCATCTAGGGGACAGAGGCCAGCGATGCTGCCAAACACGCCACAATGTATGGGACAGCTTCCCCGAGCCAAGAGTCATCTGACCAAAACTGTAGTAATGTCGATGCCGGAACACCATGGTCTAGCTCAGCAAACCCTCCCTGGAATCCTTCTCCTTAGGTAATCAATGTAATCGATGGCCGGTGCAGCTCGAGAGATCCACTGCCTATGGTCTTCAGGTTCCCCAAGCCGAAGGGACAGAAAGACACAAGGCTCTTACTACGTGCTGGGCGTGGCACATGGTGGAGCCCCAGGTTCTCACGTATCTTGTTTCTTGTTAAAACCTCACAACTATTTAAAGGAATTAAAGAGCCTCTTGATTAAGGTGAGAGAGGAGAGTGAAAAGGCTGGCTTAAAACTCAACATTCAAAAACCGAAGATCATGGTGTCTGGTCCTCTCACTTCATGGCAAAGAGATGGGGAAACTGACGAAGTTTATTTTCTCAGGCTAAAAATCACTGCGGCCAGTGACCGCAGCCATGAAATTAAAAGACGCTTGCTCCTGGGAAGAAAAGCAATGCAAGCCTAAGACAGCACAAAACTCAGAGCCACTGCTTTGCCGACACAGACTCGTATGGTCAAAGCTAAGGGTTAGGGTACGGATGTGAGAGCTGGACCATAAAGAAAGCTGAGCATCAAAGAATCGATGCCTTCGAACTGTGGTGTTGGAGAAGACACTTGAGAGTCCCTTGGACTGCAAGGAGATCAAACCAGTCAATCCTAAAGGCAATCAGTCCTGAATATTCATTAGAAGGACCGATGCTGAAGCTGAAGTTCCAATACTTTGGCCACCTGATGCAAAGAGCCAACTCACTGGAAAAGACCCTGATGCTGGGAACGATTGGGGGCAGAAGAAGGGGATGACAGAGGATGAGATGGTTGGATGGCATCACTGACTCAATGGACATGAGTTTGAACAAACTCTGGGAAATGGTGAAGGACAGGGAAGCCTGGCGTGCTGCAGTCCATGGGGCTGCAAAGAGTCATCCACGACTGAGCGGCAGACAATAATAACAATCACCGTTTTATAAATGAGGAAACAGATATCAGGCTGAGAAGTTTGTTCAAACTCACACAGAGAGTGTAGATCTGGGACCAGAAGCATTGGTTTTCCACTCTACCCAGGGTCTTACTTTTAACCAAAAGTAAGAAGAGTTTTTAAAGTCCACAATAAGTGTTAACTTGCAAGGGATGAGTTTCATGGTAGATTTGCAAAAAGCAGCTGAATAAAAGGTAGGAAACGAGACCCTTTGCAATGTGGAGTTAACATGCATCTGTAAGAAAACCGTACCTTAACAACTGTAAACAAATTCATCTTCTTCACCACACTGTCATCTCTTTAAAGTTAGACACATGTCTTATTGTTCTCTGGATATGCCTCAGTGCCTATGGGACGTCCGCAATGGCTCAGTGGGTAAACAATCTGCCTGCAATACAAGACACACAGGAGACAGGGGTTCAACCCCTGCATCAGGAAGATCCCTAGAGCAGGAAATGGCAACCCGCTCCAGTATTCTTGCCTGGAAATTCCCATGGACAGAGGAGTCTGGTGGGCTACAGTCCATGGGGTACCAAAGAGTCAGACACAACTGCATGACTAAGCATGCAGTGTCTACAAGAGTATATATTTAAATTTTCCTGGATGAATCACTGACCTAACCAAAGAGGGATGAAAAGGTCTTCAAAAAGCAAGCAGACGGTTCATTTTTTTTCCCCCCCAAAGTCAACTCTATTTTGGAAATATGAAATAAAATGAAATATTTTGGTTGAAGACATTCTATTAAATCAACTAAAGGTCAATACCATCAAATTCTCTTCACAACACGAGCAATCCAGTTTTTCCAAGGATGGATTTGCCAGCAGGGCCCTGCCATCATCCTGTGGATGTTCCTTACTGATGCTCTGTCTGTGAGGACATCCCCGTCACAGACTTACCAGAAATCCAGCCACTGGAAGGAAGACAAGAGTCTCAGCCCTGGCTGAGCATTAGCGTCATCAGGAAGCCCTGGAAGCTATGGATGCCGGGCCCTGAATCTGGCAGAGGAAATCTGGGGTGGGGCCCGGATAGACATATTTTGAATTGATACCCAGAAAAAAACGACACTCAGTAGTCTGAAAATAGGTCCACACGTCATCCATCCCAACACACTTCCAGCCCCTGAGGTCCTGGAGCAATGCCCTGGGGGTTCTGAACGGAGCTTCACATCCCCTGCCTTCCACACCTCCCAGAGCTCACGGGCACCCCCGTGAGCTACCTGTGGGTGACAGGAGTCAATCAACCCAAGAAACAGCTTAAGTCCCTCCCCACGGGGAAGTGATTCCCTCACTCGGATTCACACAGCTCCAGTCCTGCCTGACATGGAAGGGGCGAATGGACCCTCGCGCTCAGCCTCTCTTCTTAAACTACAGGTGCTCCGTGGTCAGAATAGGACTAGGATTCTGTCCACTAGCAATACTCAGCCATCCAGACCCCAGACACGTGCACACAGGGTTCCTCTTTACCCCCGCGTGGGCAGGGACGCACGGTGTCCCTGGGAACTGGACAGAGCACCCCGTGGAGGAGCAGGGCAGGGTGGCCGGTCCTGCGTCCGGTTCCGGCTGGTGATGGTGGGTTTTCAGGGGCACGAGGCCCCTCCCACCGGAGGACGCAGAGCGCGTGGGCGCCTCTGACTGAGTCCCCCCTCGGGTTTCCAAACCACTGCTTCCCCAGCACCTGAAACCGTGCCCGGCACCCGGGAGGTGAATGATTTGTCTAATAGAACCATCCAGAAGGAAGAACTCTATAACCTAAGCTGCGCACAGGAAAGCCAGGAGGAGTGGGACACCCCAAATTCTGGGTGCAGCCTAGGGGCGTCCAGGGCAGAAAGCGTGCACAGCTGGGCAGCTCTGCAGAACCAGGCTGCTGAGCAGGGCTAGTGGGACAGGTGACATCCCGGCCTCCCAGGAAAGCGCTTGCTGCCAACTACCCCGAGGACAGGAACCCCAGGCCTGGGGCGGGAACTGGACCCTGAGGAAGGTGGGGTGCTAGGACTAAGCAAAGCAGGAAAGGGCTGTGGGTGGTCGACCAGGGCCACCTCCAGGCGCAGCCAGCAGTGATTCTCCTCCCCTAAAGGAGGAGACGGAAGGTGGAAGCTGAGGGGGTGGGGAGCCCAATTTCCCGAGCTCTCGGAACCTCACGCTGGGCTCCCAGCACAAGAGAGCACCAAACCCAGAGTCAGAACCCCCAGGGTCTTATTCTGTTCGGACACACCTTCACGGGTTGGTGATCAAGGAAGTCATCTCCCAGCCTCGGTCTCTTCGTCTGCAAAAGGGGTAGATGGGAGCTCCCCTGCCCAGCACAGGCCCGGCGGTCAGCGCGACCCCACAAGGCACCCACAAAGCGGGGGTGACGGCCACCACGCTTCCTAAGGATGGAGCTTCCTCTGTTCCCACGAGGAGAGGTGGGCCTGTTCAGGCTAGACGCTGCCTCGCCCAGCCCCAAAGAACCTCAAACAGAACCAATATCCATAAAAAAGAAGGGGGAGCAAAGATTGCTTTATTGCTGGTTAGCCTGTTCCTGCAGCTGGAGGAGGCCATCCCACTGGCCTTTCTGAAAGGAAAGGCTGGTGGTTCCCCCAGCAGCTCAGTAATTCAAGCCAGACGGGGACCTGGGCACACACCTTTTCTTTAACTTTTCAAAGACAAGCATAACACGCACTCAGTTAAAAATTGAGCATTCTCACCCTGACTGAGTGAGTGAAGTCGCTCAGTAGTATCCGACTCTTTGCGACCCCATGGACTGTAGCCTACCAGGCTCCTCCCTCCATGGGATTTTCCAGGCAAGAGTACTGGAGTGGGTTGCCATTTCCTTCTCCAGGGGATCTTCCCG
>SJYV01039181.1:0-13554 GCA_006410875.1 Neotragus pygmaeus | reverse complement strand
ACATCTGGAAGTTCACGGTTCACGTACTATTGAAGAATTTTGAGCATCACTTTGCTAGCATGTGAGATGAGTGCAATTATGTGGTAGTTTGAGCATTCTTTGGCATTGCCTTTCTTAGGGATTGGAATGAAAATTGACCTTTTCCAGTCCTGTGGCCACTGCTGAGTTTTCCAAATTTGCTGGCATATTGAGTGTAGCACTTTCACAGCATCAACTTTTAGGATTTGAATTAGCTCAATTGGAAATCCATCACCTCCACTAGCTTTGTTCGTAGTGATGCTTTCTAAGGCCCACTTGACTTCATATTCCAGGATGTCTGGCTGTAGGTGTGTGATCACACCACCGTGTTTATCTGGGTCATGAAGATCTTTTTTGTACAGTTCTTCTGTGTATTTTTGCCACCTCTTCTTAATATCTTCTACTTCTGTTAGGTCCATACCATTTCTGTCCGTTAGTAAATTAGAAAAGAAAAACTTACTATGACAGTGTGATAGGCCTGAGATGCACTGAAAAATGTACCCATACCTATCAATGGAGGCTGGTAGCTTCTTTCTTCAAAAATATTTCTTTGGAAATGGCAGGTTGAAAAGATATATGACTTTTCAATGCAGTTACTGACTTTTCTCGCTTTGCTAAAAGAAATCACAATGACAAAAGCTCTGTAGCTGAATTTAATTTGGTGCTTCATTTTAAGAAATCAGAGACCCAGATATATCTCTGGGAGCTTCAGTGGGAACCAAATCAGATCCTGTAAGAGAGCAGGCTCACTTTGGCCAGGGCCCAGGGATTATGTGGGTGAGTGTCCTCAAGGCTAATGAAGCACTGCAGCCAGGGAGGAGAGTGACAGATAACTGAGGACATGAGCCTGGATAAGGAAGAGGGGGGAGGATCTAACATATTTCCATTATTCTAAAAATGTGGAAAACATGTTTAAAAACACTTAGCGAACACAAACAGCACAAAATTTAATTTTTAATTGACAAAGTGCATTTCATTAAAATTAAAAGTTTTGCTTTTTGAAAAACAGTGCAAAAGAAAACCGAAGGTTAGTGTTGAATTGGGGGAAAATTCTTGCAAATCATGTAACCAACAAAGGACTTCCACCTAGAATGTATAAAGAATGCCTTACAACACAGCAACAAGCAGACAAGTAACTCAAAGAAGAATAAGCCAAAGATTGGAATAGGCACTTCGCAAACTAAGATATATGATCAACAAGCAAAAGGCAAGGTACTCAGTATCAAGAGTCAACAGAGAAATGAAAATAAAAATCACAACCATTAGATTAGTGAAAACAATAATAGTAAGATGACTATGTCAATTGTTGGAGAAATTTTGAGCAGCTGGAGGTTATAAACTCTGTCAGTGGGAATGTAAGATGTTGCATTGACTTTGGCAAAAAGTTTAATTTTTTAAAAAATTAAACATATATTTATCATAAGACCCAGAAATCCCACCCAAAGAGTTTTCCTGAAAGAAGAAATATGCTACACCAAAACTTATGCATGGGATATTATTGTAGCTGTATTTATAATCACCAAAACTATAAACAACCCAATTGTTCATCAACAGCTAGAAGGAGAACATTTATAGTGCATCCGTACAACACTGGAGTGGGTTGCCATTTCCATTTCCAAGGGATCTTCCCAACCCAGTGGTCAAACTTGCGCCTTCTGCTTGGCAGACGAGTTTCCTGCTTGGCAAGTGGATTCCTTACCACTGAGCAACCATAATCTTGTGGATATTATTGGGATGTAAAATATTTCTGGAGGAAAGAGATGACATCCTATATAACATAGAAGATTCGAAGAAAGATCCAAAGCCTGTCGTAAGAAAATAGTAATGATTTGTTCCCCAAACGAACCAACCTTTCTACCAGTCATAGTACTACAGTTTAAAATATTCTGAAGTTACAGTGATCTTTAGCATTCGCAGTTTTGACGGTCCCAGTTTCAACCGCTCCCAAGGCAGCGCCAAGGTGCAGGGCGCGGTGGCCCTTGGTGTTGGCCAAGCCGGAGGCTTGAGTGGCGCCCTCGGCGGGCAGCACGCAGAGGCCCGGCGCCGTCCGCCAGCAGCCGCCGGGGCTCTGTGTCCCGAATCCTCGCCGTGCACACAGCGGCCCTAACAGGGCGCCTGGAACAGATCCCCCAGCTCAGAACGGGGGAAAGGTGGTTAACTTGCGGGGTGAGTGTGTGCAAAAGAAACAGGCTGGTCCGCCTGAGCAGGCGTGTGCGTTCCGCATGTACTGATTCAACAGGGCCCCCAGGGGCAAAGGGCGAAGGGTGTAGGGTCTGTGCCTCCACGGCCGGGGCAGCGTGTTCAGTCCCTGGTCTGGGAACTAGGGTCCTGCATGCCGTGTGGGCCACCTTCCTCCCCCCAGAAAGAAAATAAACAGTCGTTAAACTTGGACCAAGTGCCTGGCATCGGAAACCCATGCCCGCTTCTTCCTGCGGGGCTCGTAGTCCGCCAGGGCAGACAGACGTGGATCCGGGGATCATCAAAGCCCGCAGGATACTGGCCGGCGCCGGAGAGGGCCGCGAGGGCAGCGCTGGGCTGCGCCCTGTGGGGTGGGCGCGCCTGAGAGCCGAGCTCTGAGCTGGGCGGGAGGGATGCGGCGGGGGCCTGGGAGGCGCGGACGGGTGGACGTCCCGGGCTGGGAGCTCCTGCTTTGGGGCCCAGGCAGAGGGCGCGGCGGGGCTAAGCTCAGGCTGCTCGGGGCGGGGGAGGCTCAGGGAGACGACCGCTAGTTCCAGACCCGTCATTCCTGCAGGTCCAGCCCAGGCCTTCCTGCCTAAAGCAGCAACGGGCCAGCTTTCCCGAGACCAGGACTGCGTTTATCTTTTAACGGTGTTCCCGAGGGTTTTGTGTTCTGGTTAAGGCAGTCAGCGTGTGCTGTGTATGCGGTGTTAAGTCACTTCAGTCGCGTCCTACTCTGTGCGACCCTGTGGACTGTAGCCTGCCAGGCTCCTCTGTCCATGGGATTCTGCAGGCAGGAATACTGAGCGGATTGCCATGCCCTCCGCCAGGGGATCTTCCTGACTCAAGGATCGAACCTGCATCTCTCTCGTCTCCTCCATTGAAAGATGGGTTCTTTACCATTAGTGCCAGCTAGGAAGCCCAGTATTTAGCTTATGAGCACAAAAATAGAAACTTGGATAATATACAATTGTTTTTAATTTTTCATTGTAGTTGACTTTATCAGGTAACTTTATCAGGCAGATTTAAAGTCCCTGAAAGGAAGATCAAAACATTTTGGGCAAAGATAATTAAGCCATTCACAAATCTGATCACAGTTAGCATAGAAGCCACTTTTGAGGTCTATTCCCCCTCAAAGACATAATAAAGTAATCCAACACAGTTGATAGAGGATGTTATCACTGGGGGGGGGGGNAAAGATAATTAAGCCATTCACAAATCTGATCACAGTTAGCATAGAAGCCACTTTTGAGGTCTATTCCCCCTCAAAGACATAATAAAGTGATCCAACACAGTTGATAGAGGATGTTATCACTGGGGGGGGGGGGACAAAACAAAAGATGATTTCTGTCTTAACTCCTCATAATAAGACTAGAGCTGCCAATATTTTTTTATTCTAATGGATCATTATTTAAAAACATACCTTCAGTTCAAGGAGTTTTTTATTTTACAGAAGGAAAAAAAATAACAGACTCATATTAAATACAGCACATTGATTGTTAAATGTAACTTACTTTTGAAACTGTTTTAAAACTTAAATATTGACATGTACACACTGCTATATTTAAAATGGGAAACCACCAAGGACTTGGGCTTCCCAGGCGGTGCTGGTGGCGAAAACCCTTCCAGCCAAGGCAGGAGACCCTAGAGATGCAGGGCAGGTTTCATCGCTGGGTCAGGAAGGTCCCGTGCAGTAGGAAATGGCAACTTACCCCAGTATTCTTGCCTGGAAAAATTCCATGGACCCAAGAGCTTATAGGGCTGCAAAGAGTTGGACACTATTTAAGTTTTAAACAGTTTCAAAAGTTACTGAGTGACTAAACCCAGAACCCAACACGGACCTACTGTACAACCGAAACCGCAGCAATTGCAAAAACGGACAACCAGCAAGGATCTGCCGCACAGCACAGGGGCCTCTGCTCAATATTATGTAACCACCTAAATGGGAAGAAATGTTCTGAGAAACATATATCTGGATAACTGAATTACTTTACTGTGCACCTGACACTATCATAACGCTGTTAATCAACCACACTCATATAAGAAAGCTTTTAAAAACCTAAGTATTGAAGAAAAATAGTTTAAGGGAAAAAATAGTCAAGACTAAATCATCTGTGAGGCTGATTCCGTGCTCAGTCCTTTCCTGGGCTCTCACTGCCTCCCCTGGA
This sequence comes from Neotragus pygmaeus, assembly GCA_006410875.1. Classification (NCBI taxonomy): domain Eukaryota; kingdom Metazoa; phylum Chordata; class Mammalia; order Artiodactyla; family Bovidae; genus Neotragus; species Neotragus pygmaeus. Next base: position 9,190 of record SJYV01039181.1, on the reverse strand, counting down.
AAACCCAGGTGGCTGAGGGCTACTTCTGTCCTTGGACAAATGAGCAAGTCTGATGCAGCTGAGGGGCTGAGTCAACGCCAGAAAGGCTTGCTCACATAAATTAAGTCTCCTTTACCAGCTCACACAGAAAGTCAGCAGGAGGAGAATCAATGCAGATTCCTTTTGTCTTGATGCAGACTTTGCAACACATCTGCTCTCTAACAAGTCTTTGCCACGGCAAGCAGTTTCGAAAGAGATGAAAAGAAAAAGAAAATTGTCAACTAGCTGTCCTGTGTACCCCAGAAAACCTCAGTTCAAATCAAAGTTCTGAGTGTTCTGTTTTTGATCTGCCGAATTAAATGCCTTTGTGAAATGTTAATCACAGCCATTCATCTCATAAAACCCCACCTGCTACAAAGTTCTTACATCCTTTAATAAGAACTCTGGGATGGGGATTAAATGAGGATGGTTCACTTGCACAGTCTCCCTGTGTTTTCAAACACCAGTAGTTTTATGTAATTCAGGTAGAGGGAAAAATAAAGACAACTAGTTGTAGTGATAAACGGTATGGTAGATATGTGTGGGGATATCTCATAGCTCAGTGGGTAAAGAATCCACCTGCGATGCAGGAGACCCAGGTTTGATTCCTGGGTTGGGAAGATCCCTCGAAGAAGGAAATAGCAATCCCCTGCAGTACTCTTGCCTAGGAAATCCCAAGGACGCAGGAGCCTGGGGGGCTATAGATCATGGGGTCGCAAGGAAGCCTGCTCACGGAGAGACTAAACCACCATGTGTAGGGAGAGACAGAGGGAAAAAAAGTAAGTAAAAAATGAGATGTACACCTGTGGGGGATTCATGTCAATGTATGGCAAAGCCAATAGAGTATTGTAAAGTAAAATAAAGTAAAAAAAAAAAAAATGAGATGAAGGGAAATATTTCATTGCTTGTTTATTTGTTTTGTTTTTAAATACAGCCTCCAGTAGAAAGCCTTATCTTAAGGCTGGGGAAAGATTCCTTGTACACTCATTTAGAATATGCAAAGGATAAACCTCAAGTAATGACTGCATTTAAACACATTCAGAGCCTACGAAACAGGCATGATGAGTCGTGCTTTGCCTATGGTGAAGTTCAAATGAAGCAGGGCAGGAAAAATGGTTTTGTTTTTTTTTCCACTGGAAAGGGCCATCCAGAAGTAAGGGATTATTTTCACGATGGTTATCAGTTTTTACCACAGCGGCCAGAACAAGGCCGATCTGCAGTTCGCTGGAATGCCGTGTGTCGCGGAGTGTCTGTATTCTTACAGCACAGAAAAGAGCCAGGGGCGCGACGCCGTGCGCTCCACCACTCAGCTGCTGCTGTTTCGTGTCTCTAAGTCTACTTTCTAGAGATACTCTAAGCGCCCAGCGGGGTCCTAGCTGTCAGAGAGGAAAAGAATGACCCCTGCACCTGGATCAGTAGGGCCTTTGCCCACGTGGTTCATGTAGTTAACACAGGAGATGACAAGGTAATGTTCCAACACCCGAGTCATGGAGTTCTCATTAGACCGTGTGCCAGGCTTGCTTTCCTCTGTAACCCAGAACAAATTTACTAGATGTCCCCTAAATACTGGGGCAATGAATGAGTATAAGCATATCTGCAAAAGCTTATGTGATCCCAGCCCTTCATCAAAGGCAGCATTTAAAAGGAGACAGCTAGGCTTTTGAATAAGGCAATGGGTTAATGGATCCAAATTCTGACACAGAATTTGTGTGTGGCGGGGGAAAGCTGCGGTGTCTCTCTCTGCCTCCCTCTCCTTCTCCTTCTCTGCGTTAGTCATGTTGCTCAGATGGTGGCACATCATTGTCCATGGTCCTTAGAGGGCTTTTCTTTTGTTATATAACTGTCCATTGTTAATTCATTCAACATTTCACCTCTGCGATTCCCTCCCACTTGCCTGACTGCTCAGCTCCTGGGCGCCCATTCAAAGGTGTTTAATTTGAATCCTTTTGTTTACACGTGTCCTGGCAAAACTAGTATTGTTGAGCATGCCTGCATTTTTACTTGATATTCCTCGATGTGAGCTAGCCCTCTATCAAATATAGGTGGTTAATACCTAATAAGACAAGGTGATCAATACTGTTCTTTTTTCTGACTTAACCTCTGCTTCTTCTATACTAGGGATTTACACTCCATCTATGTTGCTTTCTTACGTTCTCATTTTACATTTTATCTCCACCAGTGATGGACACACAGATCAATCCCTTACCTTCTGCAGTGAGAATTATTATACACGGCCCCTCTGGACCCATGTGGGGATTTCTGCGACCCTGTGCCCGGGAGCTAAGTTGCTGGCACGTCACCGTGGAGAGGGATCTTTGAGCTGCGTATCGGCAGATGACACGGACCCTTCCACCTGTTCCTCCGGCAGCACAGTCACAGTGGATAGTGCCTTGTGGCCACTCTCAGCCAGGCAGAAGTTCCAGGATCTGAGTCTCATATTTTCCTAAGTATCAGGGTCACTCGAAGGAGCTTGTTGAAGAGACCATGGGACCCTGACCCCAGAGTTTCTCAGTTAATAGCTCTGAGATGGAGCCTGGAAACGTGCATTTCCAACAAATGCAGATACAGCTGCTGCTGCTGGCTCTGGGTTCTTGGTTGGCGAGCCTCTGCTGTAGGCTGGGGGCTTCCTGGGTGGCGCAAGTGAAAAAGAACCCTCCTGCCAATGCATGAAACTTGAGATGCAGGTTGGTTCCCTGGGTCAGGAAGATCCTTGCGGAAGGGCATGGCACCCCACTCCAGTATTCTAGCCTGGAGAATCCCACTGAAAGAAGAGCCTGGTGGGCTACGGTCCATTGTATCGCCAAGAGCTGGACACGACTGAAGTGACAACAGGCACCAAGGCTACAGGCTGGGGTCAGGAGGAGAGGTAGGTTTCCAGCGTCAGGGTGGTCATCATTCTTACAGATGATGACCCCTCATGTGCCTCCTTGGTGGCAGACGCAGGACATCTTTAGGTTGTCCACAGAATAAGAGCCACAAACTTGAAAGCATTGTGAGGATGAGACATTTGAAACTTGCAGAAATGGCATTTAACTAATGATCTAGGGAAAAGCTTCCTTTGTTAATTTTTATTTATTTTTCATTTCTATTTTTTTAATTATGAAAGTATGATAACACATATGCAAGAAACTTGGAAAATGCAGAAGAAGGTTACACATAGTTTCACTATATATTACAATTTTTAAGTAGATAAATTGAGATTTTTAGTTGGAGTTTCAATATCAAACTCTTAAAAATTAACAGAATGAATACACAGAGACGTAGCAGAATATAGTAGACTTAAAGCACTGTGAACCAATTCAACATAATTAAGATTTTGACAATTTTCACACAGGAGTAGGATACATATTCTTTTTTTTTTTTTTTTTTTTGCTTACTTTTATTTAGTCTTCCTTTCTCCTTTCTTCCCTCCTCTCTTCACTGACAACCATTACCATCACATTCGCCATTGCATCTACTCTGACTCATTTGATCTTGAGCGGATTACTTTCAGAGCAATGCTGTTGGGCTCAGAAACACATCAAGTCAAAGGGGCTGATCATGGCTACCGGCAACTGCACGTTTCTCTGTAATAATTATGCGTCTGTCCATCAGGCATGTCTCACTTTCGCATTGCTGGCTCCAGTGCCTCTTAACTAGGCAGGGCCCGCATTTGAGCATCACCCGTAGCTCTTAGGCAATCGAGAATGTGACTGTTGGGCATCATTTCTAAGACATATATTAAGAATGAGGAACTTGCAACTTGATCTGATTTAAATCAGCAGCTTTCTGGTAATTTGGCAATATGCACCACTTGACTGGAATTCCTTGGTCATTGTCTCTCATTCAATTTATAAATCACTTTCCTTTTGGAAATCCACAGCTGTGTTCCAACCAGCCACCACTGCTGGTCCTTTTCTTTCGTGCATGTGTCAGCTCATACGATGGCTGCACGTGTATCGGCTCAGACGATGGCTGGAGGAGAGGTGCTGTGCTTTTTTCTCTTCCGCATGCTCCGTGATGACCTGCCCCGTGTTCGCATGATGATTCTGGAGAGCTGGGATCTCTGTGTGCTTAGAAGCTCAACCCGCTGTTTCCAACAGCGCGCGTNTGGTCCTTTTCTTTCGCGCATGTGTCAGCTCATACGATGGCTGCACGTGTATCTGCTCAGACGCCCGCTGCACGTGTATCGGCTCAGACGACGGCTGGAGGAGAGGTGTTGTGCTTTTTTCTCTTCCGCGTGCTCCGTGATGACCTGCCCCGTGTTCGCGTGATGATTCTGGAGAGCTGGGATCTCTGTGTGCTTAGAAGCTCAACCCGCTGTTTCCAACGGCGCGCGCTCAGCCATTGCTTGCGGAAAGAACACGTGGGCAGATGAACAGATGACAAATACTGAGTGATTGGGGTTTTTTGCTTGATTGGCAAGTCTTGTGTTAGAATATAACTACTAAAGTTTTTGTTGTTTTTTACAATTTATAATTGAAATAACCCCCTATTACTTCCTAGCTTGGGATTCAGGGAACTAGTATATTGTATGCACGTTCAGACTTTTTCAGTTTAAGCATTTAGCTAAACTTAGGGGATAGTGTGTGGAAATAAGCCCAACTCTAGTGGATTCCCCAAATGCCTGAAATCTCTTTGATAAGTAAGTGGCAGATAAACCAATGTGTCTAAAAAGAATTTCAATTTTCTACAATGGTTAAAAATGAGGTACTCTGTTTTAAGTTAGTTTTCTCATTATGACAATGCTATTATGAACTTTGTTTTCTCATTAATATAGTTTTATGTTCCATGGAGTATTTTCCAGTTTTCCCTTGATAATTTTTATTTTTGGCTGTGATTATGAAAGCAATCAAAGTCCTTTGTAGAAAACGTTGTGTGAAAAAGAAAGAAAAATACAAAAGAAAAACACCTACACGACCCAGATAAAGCTGCTGCTAATTTCTCAGTAAATTTCCTGCATGAGGTTCAATTCCTGGGTGGGAAGACCTCCTGGAGAAGGATTTGGCAACTCACTCCAGTTTCTTGCCTGGGAAATCCCATGGACAAAGAAGCCTAGTGGGCTATATAGCCCATGCGGTTGCAAAAGAGTCCCACACAACTTGGCAACTAAAACAGTAACACTCAAGGTAAGGAGCCAGAACGATTCTGTTCACTTTTATGTAACCTTGCTTATAGAAGATGCTTAAAATACATCTGATTCATGGACAGAAACCTGTATTCTTTCTGTACAGATGACAGAATGCCATGAGGGGTTCATATTCACACGAGGATTCTCTGAATATAGAAGATATACTGCACATAGGGGTAATGAATAAAGCAGATGGGAGAGGTTCAGATTTCAATTCTGCTAAATGGAGACACTTTCCAACCAGAGAGTTGATATGCCCTCACTGGCTCCACTCTCCAGCCCATCTCAGTTTCCTTTCAAGCACAGCAGGAAAGTAAGTGAGATCCAGCTCTCTGATGATGATCAACCCTTGGCGTTTGTGGACCTGGGCTCCATTCCTGGTTTAATGGGCCATCACAGTCGACTCTTGAGAATCTCTGGCTGTTATAGACTGTCTGCTGTGTAACTCACATCAACACTACCCCTCTGGCTGTCTTTCTTTCTTGTCCTGGAGTAAGTGGGGAGCCTGGTGTGGTGGCTTCAGTGTGGGACGTGTGTATGTGTGTTCAGTCACTCAGTCGGGCCTGACTTTTCGTGACCCCATGGACTATAACCTGCCGGTCTCCTCTGCCCATGGGATTTCTCGGGCAAGAATGCTGGAGTGGCTTACCATTTCCTTCTTCAGGGGATCTTCCAGGCCCAGGGATAGAGCCTGAGTCTCCTGCACCTCCTGCGTTGCAGGCAGATTCTATACTGCTGAGCTAGCTTCTCAACCCCCATCCCCAGCCCGCCGCCCCAGTGTGGGATATCCATCCTCAAAGACTCATAGGAAAGATTCATTGTAAGAAAAAGACAAGATGCTTTCTCAGCATTATCATTTTCTCTCCCCCTCTCCTTTTAAAAAATTTATTTGTGTCTGACCTTCAGTATCACCTTACACGTAAATTACTTACCAGCAATTGACTGGGTGTCATCAACTAACTTTATTTATTCCATTCCGTTGACACTTCAGTATTTAAGTACCTTCTTACAAATAAGATGCTAGAACAAATCCACCCCAGTTCCCTATTGGGAGTTACATGTTAAAAAAAGTCCTCAACCAAATGTAAATGCAGTTGCTACCACTGTAACTGCCTTGACTGAGCCGTCCATGGTGCTGTGACATTGTTTAATAGAAGGAGGACAGGAAGGATCCAGCAGAAGGAAAGGCGCACAGATGCCCTGAGATACTGGGTGACAGAAAGCCTTGGCAGGTGAAGCACAGAGAGAAAGGAGGTGAGGTGTGCTGCGGCTGGGGTGATGATCAGGGCTACAGTGTTCAAAGCCTTGTAGCGTGAATTAGGAGTTTGATCTTTTATCCTAAGAAGAATGAAACGCCACTGAAAAAAAATAAGTACAGGGTGACATTTGATTTTTAAAAATACTATTATGGAAAATTTCGAACATATTTAAAAAATAAACATACACCCATCAGCTAATATTTTTTGCCTCACGGTCAGTCATGTTTCATCTGTAACCCAATCCATATTTCCTACTTCTCATTACATTTATTTTAAAGTAAATCCCAAATATTGTGTTATTATGTCACTAAGCATATCTCTGTTTCCCAGGTGGCTCAGTGGTAAAGAATCCACCTGTCAATGCAGGATGTGGGTTTGATCTCTGGGTTGGGAAGATCCCCTGGAGAAGGAAGTGGCAATCCACTCAGTATTCTTGCCTGGGAAATTCCATGGACAGCGGAGCTGGTGGGTCACAAAAGAGTCGACTTGCTGATGAAATGACACCAACAAGCATATCCTAAAAGTCAAGGAGTCTTTTCCCGAAAGTAACCACAGAAACCTAGAAAAGAACAGTGACTCATATTTCCTAATACCGCCAAACATCCGGGCAGTGTTCCGGTCTCCCGATGATTCTGCACATCCATGGCGTGTGTGCCCGGGCGTGTGTGCAGTGTCTTCAAACCAGAGTCCAAGTAAGACTTACCTTCTGCATTATTTCATCCGTACCTTCTCCCACGCCTCTGTTCTCATCTCCTGCAGTCTGCCTTTAAGGGATCCGGGTTACTGACGGTGCCGCCTTCCCCGCTGAGTGTCGGTCAGCGCTTCTTCGGGGTAGTGTGGGTGTTGCTCTGCTTTCACTATTTTTTGCAAATTAGTAGTTAGCTCTCTAGAGGCTTGTTCCCTTGTAGATTCCATTTTTGACAGACTGACTCCATAGGTGGTATTCTGACCTTTGAAAGGTGTATAATTGTCTGTTTCCCCCTCTTTTCCTGATATTAGCAGTTGTTGATGATCACTGTCAATTTCATTAATTTATCAGAGTCTTAAAAATAGTGATGTGTGGATTCTATCATTCTTTTCTTGTTCAGTAAGTGGAATAGTCTATAAATAGAAATTTCCTTATCAGCCTCTTGGTTACCCTGAGGTCCAATCCACACAAGAGAGAAGGAATAAATGCTTTCTTCTTTCCTTTACTTAACATTCTTTAGCATTTTTACATTTTATTTTAATTAATTTTTATTGGAGTGTAGCTGCTTTACAATGTCCTGTTAGTTTTTACTGCACAGCAACATGAATCAGCCTTCCCTCCTGAACTCCCTCCTGAACTCCCTCCCCATCCAGGCCCTGCAGGGCGCAGCATAAACAGTGTGCGCGAGTCAGCCCACCTCCCAGTTCCTCCCATCCTCCTCTTTCCCCCTTGGTATCCATACATTTATTCTCTACTTCTGTGTCTCTATTTCTGCTCTGCAAACAAGATCATTTATACCATTTTTCTAGATTCCACACATTTGCATTAGTATACAATATTTATTTTCTTTACTGCACTTAACCTTCTTAAACTAATGAACTGGTTCCCTAAATCCCTGCAAAGAAAAGCAATGAGGATTTTTGTTTGATTTTATCTTTAGGATCAGTATAAATGCATGGATTTACATTCATTTGGATATTTTAATTCATTGTATTTATTATTCTTATTGATGCTCTGTAGACCAAAAGATCTATCAGCATGAAGCCTTAGGACTTCTGAGGGTCCTCACTGGAGGGCTAGAGGTAGGGCATGGATTAGCAGGACTTTGGATAAGGAGGAAGGAAGGATACCAGAACCCTTTGGTGTTCTCTGTTAATTCATGTCCTGAAATATCCATCTCATCCCAATTAAAGAATCTAAGAATGGTCTGGCCTAGAGAGGAGAGGGAGGCGGTTCTAAGTGGAAATGTCATAGGACAGGGTTATTGTAATTTGTCTTTTATGATGGGCAACTTACCACTAACTTAATGGCTTAAAAGGACACACATGCTTTAAATTTTGTAGTTTCTGTGAGTGAGTCAGGGCTTTCCAGGCGGCACCGGTGGTAAAGCGCCTGCCTGCCAAGGCAGGAGACGCAAGAGACAGGGGTTGGATCTCTGGGCGGGAAGACCCCTCAGAGGAGGGAGTGGCAGACCCCTCCAGGGCTCTTGCCTGGAGAATCCTGTGCACAAGGGGCCAGTGTGCTCCAGCCCATGCGGTCTCAACCAGCCAGGCATGACTGAAGCGACTCAGCGTGCATTCAGGAGTCAGGGGTCTGGGTGCCTTAGCTGGGCCTTCTGTTCAGCTTCTCATTAGGGTGAAATCAAGGTGCTGACTGTGACTGCCTTCCCGTCTAAGGCTTGAGTCCTCTTCAAGCCCTGGTGGGTGGAAGAGTTCAGCTCCTTGCAGCTGTAGGACTGAGGCCTGGAGCCCTTAGAGGCTGCTGGGCGCCCCCTTGCGCCTCTCCCAGTGTGGAGTTTCTGCCCCGAGCCTGACACAAGACAGCCTGATGCTTCCAGTCTCTGACCGCTGGACCTCCCCAGGACCCTCCCTTTTGATTAACTGGAAGTCAAACAATTAGAGGTTTTCTATTAATTAATTCATTTTAATTGCAGGCTAATTACAGTGTTGTGGTGGTTTTTGCCTCACACTGACATGGGTCAGCCATGCGTGTTCATATGTCCCCAGCCTGAGCACCCCCCAACCTCCCACGCCCCCCATCCCTTGGGGTCATCCCAGTGCCCCGGCTTTGAGTGCCCTGTTTCATGCATCAAACTTGGAATGGTCATCTTATACC
>SJYV01039180.1:0-47003 GCA_006410875.1 Neotragus pygmaeus | reverse complement strand
GTGTCTGCCCTCTGATGCCCTCTTGCAACACCTACCATCTTACTTGGGTTTCTCTTATCTTGGGCGTGTAGTATCTCTTCACGGCTGCTCCAGCAAAGCGCAGCTGCTGCTCCTTACCTTGGACGAAGAATTCCTTTTATAGTTGTGGCCAAAAGCCTATAAACTATAAGCTAACTACAAACTAACAATTTTAATCAGCATCAATATCTGGACCAGTCGTTTAGGGAAGAAATATTATCTCAGACAGGGGAAAAGGTGTCTTTCACTTCATACTAGAAAAAAATATATAAAAAACGATAAGTATCTCCAGTGTCACCAGAACTAAGGAAGATTTGCCTATCATCTATGATTCAAGCAGATGAAAATTTCTTCATTAATATTCTCCAAGGCTTGAAAAGTGTGGTGTATGATGGCTAAAGTGTCAAGTTTTCTTTAATAATCATTTAATATGAGTAATCTACAAACTGTTGAAATAAATGTGGAACCAATATTATCATAGCCTTTGCAGAAAAGGTACTAATGAAATATATGTTGCAAAAACATTGAGCATTCTAATTAATTATAATTAAAATGAATATGCTATTTTCCCTGAAGTAATTGTCACTTTCTGAAGCTCAAAAATATTGTAGTTACAGAAATCATAATTTGTTCTGAAATAGAAAAAAATGTGTGCTCTTAATCTGAAATGCCTCGTAGCCAATGGAGACAGCTAGAGTTGCTGCCATTGATTAAATGTAGGAGGAGAGCTCGAGCATTTAATCAATCATAAAAGCCACTTTAATGCACTGTATCACTCCAAAGCTGGAGTGATTAGAGAAGTTGTACTATAGGACAGAATACAAAATGTGGAACAATAAAAGAAAAAAGAATGATTTTCTTCTATGTCAGAGTCTTCATGTTTCAAAATATGTGAAATGGATAAGTTTTACATTCATTATATGGGTCATTTTGACTGCATATATGTGAAAAAACAAATATAATTTGCAATGGGTAGAGCTATGGTCATACACACATAAGTGAACATAAACAAATTTAGTAGTTTGAGACAGAAAATAGCAATAATGGATTTTTAAGAATATTATTTTTAATGAACATTTTATGGTATGTCACTTCTCTTGACAGTTACGTAATTCCTAATTCCTGCCCAAAAGAACATTTCTGATACACTCATGCTGCAGCTACAGCAAAGCCAAGAAGCTAGCGCCAGAAGAAGGAAGAGGAGGCAAAGAAACGAGGACAGAGAAAAAAAGGAAAGGAGGAGGAAGAAGAACTGAAGTGCTATGTAATTGGTATTTCAGATTTAATATAAGAAAATGGTCATTCCTGTGAGTCACCATACAGCATGGAATGATCTGTGATCAAGAGAAGTAATAATGACATAGAATCATAGGACAAAAGAAGATAGAGGGGTCATCTATTTGGATAGGTAGATTAGGGCTTTTTTTGGTTTATTCTAAAGAAGAATTATAGTCAGTGCCATAACCGTATGGTATGCATCAATAATACTTTGTATTCAGTTCAGTTCAGTCGCTCAGTCGTGTCTGACTCTTTGCAACCCCATGAATCGCTGCACGCCAGGCCTCCCTGTTCATTACCATCTCTCGGAGTTCACTCAGACTCACGTCCATCGAGTCGGTGATGCCATCCAGCTATCTCATCTTCCATAGTTCCCTTCTCCTCCTGCCCCCAATCCCTCCCAGCATCAGAGTCTTTTCCAATGAGTCAACTCTTTGCATGAGGTGGCCAAAGTACCAGAGTTTCAGCTTTATCATCATTCATTCCAAAGAAATCCCAAGGTTGATCTCCTTCACAATGTCCATCATCTCCAAAAGTTCCTTATCATTTTTCATGGATATTAGTTTTGATTGTAGTCATAGTCATAAAATGAGGACTTTTTAAATACTTAATCAATTCATCAGGTTTGAAGTTTTGAACTGGTACTGAGCATAATAAATGGCCACTGTCTTCAAGGAATTGATAGAAGGCAGTGTTAATAAAAATCTGGCTTAAAATTCAACAGTTAAAAAACTAAAATTATGGCATCCAGTCCCATCACTTCATGGCAAATAGTTGGAGAAACAGTGGAAACAGTGACAGACTTTATTTTGGGGGGCTCCAAAATCACTGCAGATGGTGACTGCAGCCATGAAATTAAAAGACATTTCCTCCATGAAAGGAAAGCTATGGCCGACCTAGACAGACATTAAAAGCAGAGACATTACTTTGCTGACAAAGGTCCATCTCATCAAGGCTATGGTTTTTCCAGTAGTTATGTATGGATGTGAGAGTGGGACCATAAAGAAATCAGAGTGCTGAAGAACTGATGCTTTTGAACTGTGGTGTTGGAGAAGAGTCTTGTGAGTCCCTTGGACTGCAAGGAGATCCAACCAGTCCGCCCTAAAGAAAATCAGTCCTGAATATTCATTGGAAGGACTGATGCCGAAGCTGAAATTCCAATACTTTGGGCCTCTGATGCGAAGAACTGACACCTTGGATAAGACCCTGATTCTAGGAAAGATTGAAGGCAGGAGAAGAAGGGGATGACAGAGGATGAGATGGTTAGATGGTATCACTGACTCAATGGACATGAGTTTGAGCAAGCTCCAGGATTTGGTGATGGACGCGGAAGCCTGACATGCTACATTCCATGGGGTTGCAAAGAGCTGGACACAACTGATCGACTGAACTGACTGACTGAATATTAATACCTATGTAAGACATTGCATGATATGAGTGAGTTGTGTAAGAGAGCACATAAATGTAAATTGTGGGTTAAAATTTCTGTAAGAGCCAAGAGAAGTTTGAAGGCAAATATAGTCAGTGAGATCCCAAGTAGTCAGGGGAAACTTCAGAAAGGAGTTGAGATTAAACTTGGACCATCACAGTGGATTTGATTACTTGAAATAAATGAAAGATTGACTGAGAGAATCCATAGAAGCATTATGAGCTAAAGAAGCTTCCCAAATTTTCTTATAAAATAACAGAGAACTTTAGGGGTGATCAGGTATGTTAGAGAAGACAATAACCTGAGCATAGTTGCTACAAAGGGCACTGTTTTCTGAAAAAAATTCAAGGTCTGTGAAAGCATTTCTCTTGATGGCACAGAGTTGCTATGCCAAGGAAAATCCCAACAGAAAAGGGCCAGGGAGGACAGTTTCTTAAGGTAAATTAAGGCATAGTGCTGAAAGCAAACCATATTTGAAGACAGTTAGGTCATGCAGTTGGTCAAGAAAAAATACTCAGGCTATAGGAGATTGACCACTCCTTATTCAATATTTTATGACAGGCTCTGGCTATTCACACATACATAGAAGATAGCTGTTAGCCTCCCAGTTTCTATAGTCTATTTTTTCCTTTTAGAACTAGAACCTCTAAATTTTGACTCAGTATATGGCTTCCTCAAATAAAGACTAAGATTTGCAGATTTCTTGGCACTTAGGTGCAGCCATTTGTATAAGTTTTGGACAATGGATGTGAGTAAATTCACCTGTTAAATTTTAGGTCATGCCATTAATAGAGAGTGGGCATGACCTCTACATCCTCTTGTTCCCCTTTCCTGTGGGCTGAATGAGGTGTGATGATGAGTTCTCTTGGATGATGAGGACAAGGCAGCACCCTAGAAACAGCAAAGCCAAAGGGGTCCCCAACTCAGTAATGCCACAGTGCTAGGCCTGGATTAACAGACTTACATGTAAAAGAGAAATATATTAATCTTTGACTTAGTGATTGCTGCCAAGAAGTCTATATTTTGATGTGTTCTTACTGAAGACCTCTTGGTTACTTGAGTAACTTAGATAAAACTGTTTCAATATGCATGCATAGCATGTACTCTGATCACATTTTCTTGTGAAGACTTTAACTTTTTTCTTGGCCTCAGACATAATCCATTCTGCATGAAGGATGTCAACCTCATAGCTCCATCTATATTTTTACCTTATTCATGTTGATAGTGAAATAAGGTACCAGAAATATAGAACTTGCTGCTCCAAAGTGTTGCGTGTCACTGCTGTAGTTGCTGGAGGGATATAGTTGCTTATTTGACAGTCTCTTCACTTTGGAAGTTCTTTTGAAATTGAATATTAAAACACAGAAGCACATAACATCTTTACAAGGGTTATCATGTCTCTACTTTGAACTTTCGAAAGACCAGAAGAAGAGAAGTAATCATCACAAATGGGACACAAAGTTGAGTGTGTTGTTGAGTTTCATGATTTAAGTTCTCTGACTTCACTCACTAAAAAACTGATGGGTAGAACATTTTAAAAGGTGTGAGCATTAAAGTCAGAGAAGTTACAGGGCTGGATTTCTTAAGGGAATGAATACTTCTCAAAAGTCAGGTACTGTTAGCTCCTGCTTGGTTTCTTCTGCTTCTGTCACCCTCCAATTCCAGAGACATTTCTTACTGAGGCAAAGGATTAGCAGCCTTGCAACAATGTCCTTCCAGGCCAACAGGGGAAATTTTAATAACGATCTGGACTCTGAAAGAGAGAAATCTGGTCTCACTCAGCCATGCCAAACATAGCCTTTGAGTTAGTGAGGAGAGAAAACTGAAAGGGCAGTTTCTGGGTTATCGAATTTTATTAGAACCAAGACAAATTGCTATTAAAAATGCTTAATATTTAAAAATGAATAAAAATTTCCAGAACAAAACATTTTTTATTCCTACTTTCTTTCACCGAACTAACAAATACACTTCTGTTTCTGCTTATTCCTTGATGTTTCTTCCTTTTCTGTCTTATATCATTTCTTCTTTTAAGATTATAAGCGTTATTATAATGTGCTTTGTGGAATATAGATTCCATAACCCAAGAGTGTCATGGGGGTAGAGGAGGTAGGAAGCATGTCCAGGGAGCTGCTATATTTTCTGCCTCAGAAAGAGCCCTGCTCAGTTTCTACACCACCAAGGCACCCAGCAAAGATTCAGTGACATAGAAGTATATTAAACAGATTTACTAATTTATGTCCATGGGATTTGTAAATTTCACTGTAATGTATTCTGAAAATTTTGCATTCTTTCAACAAGATATATTGAATCTCAGGCCCTGGGCTGCGATTGATCCTAATACAAGAATAATATATTAGACTGTCACATACAATCTGACAGGCTTTTATTATGGATTTTAAAAGGTTAGCCTCCTGGGTGAAAATCCCTAAAGGTCATTCCTGGAAAATAATTTACACTTTGAAATTGGATGTGAACTAGAGAGCTGTTTCCACTTACAATGTGGGCAATATCAAGTAGAAGGTGTTGGCTGCAGCTGTCTGCTTCAAGATGTGGGGTGTTTGGAGAAAACCACACCAACCCAAGGTCATGAGATTCATTCTCAAGCGAGAGACATTGATTTTCTTATTCCTGATCTATTGCTTTAGAATTCTTATAACCTAAGCCAGCTTACTCCAAATAAATATCTTTGGAACCAAGAGGATTTCAGAGTAGTATTGATATGCCATGTCATCATAGGCATCTCTTTGATAAATTAAGATGTCAGCGGAACTCTAAGATTTTCCCCATCTTTCCACCCAATGTCTTCTCCCCTCCAGTCTTTATCAGATGCCCCAATCTTAGAAATTTCTGCAAGGGATACTGGCAATAACACAATTCTGACTGCTAACAGAGGTTTAATCAATGTCTTGAGCATTAAGTGCCCCAAACCTCAAAGGAATAAAACTATAATGACTGAATAAAAGCCTCTTTGGTTAATGTTTTGAGAGAGAAATCAGGACTAGGGTGCCATAAATCAAATTGTTGACAGGCTTACGTCTAACCTGGCTGCACTATTTCTTTCCCTGGGGTAAAGAAAACAAAGCACTGATAGCAGATCAAGAGTGCGAGCTGCATGCAGTGACATCATAGGTGTTAAAGTATACTTAGATTGCTATCCTGGGCCTTTTCTCAGACTAGCTGAGTTACTTTAGAAATAATACTTCTTTGTTGATTCAAAGTGGAAGTTAGAATGGGTCATTTCATCTAGCACTTCAGAATGATCTCTTTTGTTTTGGTGTCCTATACATACAGGGAAATAATTTTGAGAATTCGAGTGATAGTGTACATAAAAACCTTTGTGAACTCTCCCTAGTGTAAACTATTCCATGTGAGAGAAAAAGATATCTTATTCAAGGACAGTTACAGGGAGATATTCCCCACAGCACACCTGAGGTGGTGACATTCTCACTCAGTACTTTTGGCAGAGCTGATTTTAACTTTGTTCACTGGATATGGCTTTGTGGAACTGCTATAAAGTGTCATTCTTTACAACAGATGGCAGTGCAGATATATGACAAAATTATCCTATTTTATTTAGACATTACCCAAATTTTAGGAGTGTGAAATGGAATGATTTGGAACAAATTAGATATTTCCTCGTCTGCTCCATTAGGTTAAACTTATAAAAATAAATTTCTTTGTTGGAAAGTCACCTGTGATGGATTCATGTCGATGTATGGCAAAGCCAATAGAGTATTGTAAAGTAAAATAAAGTAAAAAAAGAAAAAAGTATACTTATCTAAAGTTATAGAATACTATAAGGAAGCTTTTAAATTATATTTTGTCAACTTCAGTAAGAGAAAACTGACACTAATCTAAGCAGCAATATTTTGTTTAGCCTAAAAGGGGGAGGGGGGCAGAGCCCATGATGAGAGTTACCACTTTTAAGGTGTAAACAAAACTGGGCTCTTCCTCTGTTGGATGATATAAGAGGTAAAGGTAAGATCCCTTCTGGACCAAAAGAATTTATGAGTCACAGGATGTTAAGATTGCATAGTTCTGATTGACTTCAATCATAAGATATTGGTATGATATTACACACATGGAAATAATCCAAGAACACAGCTGGACACCTTCAATCCATTTTAACTTCTAGCATTATTGTTATTGTATATCAAAAAGATTTCCCTGTGCACATTTCATCCTTTGTACATAACATAATATTTTATCATTATTTACTTATGTGCCTTTCTCCTTACCTGACTGCAGATCCCTGAAGATAGGAACTGACATTGAAT
Organism: Neotragus pygmaeus; assembly: GCA_006410875.1. NCBI lineage: Eukaryota > Metazoa > Chordata > Mammalia > Artiodactyla > Bovidae > Neotragus > Neotragus pygmaeus. The sequence continues at coordinate 40,001 of SJYV01039180.1, read as the reverse complement.
AAGACATTTTTTAACATTCTGTGCTGATGTAAATTTGGATATTGGACATAAACAAGTAAAGCAAGTTTTATTTTGCATACAAAAATTTTCATCTGTAGGTGCTTTTCTCCTTTCAGAGAAAGATAGAAGTCATGATAAACCTAATACTCCAGGTTCAAATAGTAAGGAGATTTTGTCCCAAAACTATCTCAAATCAAATTATCACTCAGTTCAGTCGCTTAGTCATTTCCGACTCTTTGTGACCCCATGAATTGCAGCACACCAGGCCTCCCTGTCCATCAACTCTTGGAGTTCACCCAAACTCATGTGCATCGAGTCGGTGATGCCATCTGGCCATCTCATTCTCTGTCGTTCCCTTTTCCTCCTGCCCCCAATCCCACCCAGTATCATGGTCATTTCCAGTGAGTCAACTCTTCACATGAGGTGGCCAAAGTATTGGAGTTTCAGCTTTACCATCAGTACTTCCAATGAACACTCAGAACTGGTCTCCTTTAGGATGGACTGGTTGGATCTCCTTGCAGTCCAAGGGACTTTCAAGAGTCTTCTCCAGCACCACAGTCCAAAAGCATCAATTCTTCAGCGCTCAGCTTTCTTCAAAGTCCAACTCTCACATCCATACATGACCACTGGAAAAACCACAGCCTTGACTAGCTGGACCTTTTTTGGCAAAGTATTTCCTGAAGCTATCTGCTTCATTTGCTGGACTCCCTGGAACTCAGATTTTTTTGATCTGATTCAGTCAACAAGGTGTACCTGAATGAAACCGGAAAGGTATTTGCAGACATCAGGATACAATGATATGCAATTTTTGTGTAAAATATATTGGTAGAATTTCTTGTTTTTGTTGTTGTTTGTTTTGCAGCAGTTATAGTGGAGATTCTAATGTTTTAAGTGCTAAGCAGTAGGTGGCTCTATCATTAGGATTTTCATCAAACACCTTTGTGGTGTGGATGGATATCTCTTTTCATTAAAATAAAGAAAGAATAGATTCTGTTTCCTGCAAGTAAGAACACTGACTCACAGAATAAATGGGAGCAGAAGTAGTTTCAGAGCACAGATTAAAGAAAAGGCAGTCTGGAATGGTCTCTGTGATTTGGGTAGGGAAGGAACCTGTTACTGTTACAGGGAGGGCAACTAGTATTATTGTGCCATCCAGCGCAAACTGTTATACTGATGTCATCATTTGTGGCCATTTCATTTCATCAGAAATGAAAGAATGATTTTGACAGGCTGAAAGAACTCTGTAATAGAACATTATAGAGAGCAGAGTTATAATGGAAAATACTGTCTGCTTCTAACTACATTAGAGAATAAAGGCATTTTAATGTCCCGCTTAAAACAATTTCTTATGGTTCCAAAGCTGATGTGTGCAAAAACAGTTATAGGATCTTATCATATGTGTTACTGAATTAAAACATGGATTAAATTCACAACTTCCTTTAGATCATCAGATAAAAGATGAGACACTGTTTGGTGAAAAGTTGGACCCAGAAGGACTAGAATTGGAACATTTGAAAGAATTTGAATAACACCAACTCCTCCAAATATACTAACATATCAGAAATATTTCATGTTTCCTGTGAGATGAGGCCAACTGTGATGCTTGAAGACATTGTGATGATTTCAACACAGGTCTCTTTTCATCCAGGTCTCCTCCTGCCCCACTGGATTTTTCCATGTGGTATCTGGAGTTAGATCCTAGTATGCTCTTGGGCATTAATTAAAAATCTAACCTAGATGTCGACTTATACATTTTCATAGTCTATATCTACAAAAAAAAAATCTTGGAATAAACATATAGCAATTTGTCCCAGGGTTGCTAGACAAGAGAAAGAGTGACAAATTTTAGATCAAGTTGAATTTGTCAGCTTTGGTGTAATTACAAGAGAGTATGGATTTGATGCACTAGAACAAACTAACTCAAGTAACAGAAAGTGGATTTAATTATTTTCATGGATTGTTAACTAAAACTAGACTCAGGAGTAACCTAAGCCAAAAGAAGTGAAGATACCAGAAATGCCTTAGTTTAATGTATTGCAAGGAATCCAAATGCAATTAACCAAGGAATGCAGGGTTCCAAAGAATGGCAAGAAGAGATAACAAAATTTTCCTTGGTGATCAATAAAAAAAAAAAAAATAGAGGAAAACAAGAGAATGGGAAAAACTAAAAATCTCTTCAAGAAAATTAGAGATACCAAGGGAACATTTCATGCAAAAATGGGCACAATAAAGAACAGAAACATTATGGACCTAACAGAAGCAGAAGATGAAGAAGAGGTGACACTAATACACAGAAGAACTATATATAAAAAAAGATCATCATAACCCAGATAACCATGATGGTATGATACTCACCTAGACCCAGGCATCCTGGAATAGGAAATCAAGTGGGCCTTAGGAGGCATCACTATGAACAAAGATAGTGAAGGTGATGGAATTCCAGCTGAGCTATTTCAAATCTTACAATGATGCTTTGAAAGTGTTGCATTCAGTTCAGTTCAGTCACTTAGTCATGTCTGACTCTTTGCAACCCCATGGACTGCAGTACGCTAGGCCTCCCTGTCCATCACCAGCTCCCGGACTTTACCCAAATTCATGCCCATAAAGTCAGTGATTCCATCCAACCATCTCATCCTCTGTCATCCCCTTTTGCTCCTGCCTTCAACCTTTCCTAGCATCAGAGTCTTTTCCAAAACACCGAAGTTTCAGCTCCAGCATCAGTTCTTCCAATGAATATTCAGGACCGATTTTCTTTAGGATGGACTGGTTGGATCTCCTTGCAGTCCAAGGGACTCTCAAGAGTCTTCTCCAACACCACAGTTCAAAAGCATCAGTTTTTCAGTACTCAGCTTTCTTTATAGTCCAACTCTCACATCCATACATGACTACTGGAAAAACCATAACTTTGACGATATGTATTTTTGTTGGCAAAGTAATGTCTCTGCTTTTTAATATGCTGTCTAGGTTGGTCAGAACTTTCCTTTCAAGGTGCAAGTGTATTTTAATTTCATGGCTGCATTCACCATCTGCAGTGATTTTGGAGCCCCCCAAAATAAAGACTGCTACTGTTTCCATTATTTCCCCGTCTACTTGCCATGAAGTGATGGGACTAGTGATGGAACCTGCTCACAATGCAGGCAGGTTCTTTACCATCTGAGCCACAAACAAGCACATTTAAGTGACTATCAGAAGGAATTAGAGCTTGATCTAGAGTTATTAATCCCAGTCAGTTTGCAAGGCTCCATTTTTATGCAGATTAAACTATATTTGAGGTTAATAAATCAGCATGACATACTCTGTGATAAGAGCCAAATTTCTTTTCCTTTCTTTATTTCATGTCCATGTGGTCAGGACCACAGTTGAGTGGATATAGCCCAGAGAGAATATCCAGCAATGGGCAGCAGTGATTAAGACTAGAGTGGCAGATGATCATTTGGTTCACATTGCTGGTCTGACTTCCTTTTCTTAAGAATCACAGCCAGTGAACCTTAAACCTGCCAATAACTGTAGAATTATTTATGTGTTGATTGTGTTGGAACCTCATGATCTCTTTGCTCCTACTGCTTTTACTTAGGAATTTACTGTCTTTGCAAGATATTCTTTTCATACAAATCCTGGTGTCACTAATATATATTTTCTTTCATAAATTAAGCAAAACCCAATTAAATATTTCTGGAAAAAATCTAAGTGCTTTATGTAGATAGAGCCTTAGATGAAACAGTTGTGAACCTAAAGCACATAAATTCTTCTATTTGCCCAATTGAAAACAACTGATTCCAGAACATGTGATGGAATGGAATGATAGATAATGCAGCTGGGAGTAAGGTCAGCTAATGTAGCCTTACACTAACCAGCTCTCTGACCTTGAACTAATCACTAAAATTAAAACATATAGTACAGCACATTGTGCATGATAGGCTCTCATTAATATTTAACATTCAGTGGTGTGAACTTGAGACGTCCTTCTAAATTAGGCAGCATATAGTATTTGGATAGAAAAGTGTAATAACTGCATTTGGCCCACTTGCCTTGGAAAATAGGCCTGCTTGCTCTCAGTGGTGTTAACTAATGTTCTGGATGAACAACTACCTGGCTTAATTCAATATTATTTAATGTTTTAAAGTTTTGAAAATATTTTTATCTCTCTCATAGCTAGGTATTTCTTGCAGTGAGAATCCTTATTTGCTTGATGAAGAAGCACAAAGGCAGAGATTATTGGATTCTCCAAGGTGACAGTCAATCCTCACACCATGAGGGCTAGAATTTAAAGCTTTCATGTCTAGAACCACCTTGTCTTGCACCATTACTAACACAATTTGTAACTGCTTCCTTGCACAACTTAGAGGGTGATACTATTTGTTGAAAAACAAAGACAAAAAATGTTGCCAAGCAGGATTAGCTTGTAGGTCTAGAGGCCATGGACACCTGGAAGTTGAAATTCAGGTTTGTCACAATGCCTCTCACCTCACTGTTGCTTGGCTGCACTTCTTGTCACTTACCTTAATGCTTACTGACCCACTGAGCAGTGAATGTGTTGGGGATAGAAATTGGCTTCATCCCCAGAATTATCATACAAGGTGTGGTATGACCCAATTCTATCACAAGTAGTAAGTCTCACAGATGGAAATAACCTGGAGCCTGGCCAGGATAGGGGAGGAACCACATGGTTGGTAAATACTGGATGTTCTCACTGCAGCAAGAAATAGCCTCCTAGCTGTGTACCATCTTGGGAACTGGCATTATTGCCAAAGCTAAGAACAGGCCTGCTTGCATGCATAGGAGGTGACTCTCTAAGGTCTATTTTAAGTCTTCCCAGTAAATATATGACATCCCTGTGACATGGGTAGTTGAGATTCCTTTATTGAAGAACAAAAACTTGGTTCTATAGCTGGAAGTTAGGCTTAAAGTGCAAGACCACTGTACAGAAAAAATGTGAATTTTATACTCATTTATCAGGCAGTATATATAATTGATTGCACTGACTTCAGAAGAAAGGAAGATAGTGGAATTTTCACACAGACAAAAACACACATGCATCCTCTTCACCTACCAAACTCACAAACACACATTTCTACATATTCTTTTGACTTTTCTTATATTGTTTTTTCTGCCTAGAATCTTATCAAGGATAATTTCTAGTCAGTTTTCAAGGCAGTGATCCTAGATCACCTGCTTTGTGCAACCTTTCTTGATTCTCTGCCTGAGTTGAGTTTATTCTCCTTTTCTGAATTTCCTGAACACTCCCACACATACTGCTACTATGGCATATGTGACACTGTATTTTCATATACTGTTTTTCTCACACATGCTCATACTCATAAGAGATATTATTATGAGAGCATAATTTGATTTTTATGTTTTAATTTTTTTTTAATTTATTAAATGTATTATTGTGAAATATTATGACCAGAACAACATTTTTAAGGCTAATGATAAAGGGACACAAGACATCTTTATATTAATTGATACTTTTTGTTTTACCTTTATTTTGCAATGGGAATTTTATAACATTGTTCTGAGTATTATTGAGATTGATGTCCAAGTGCTGTTGTGCTATTCTGAACCATTTGCATAATGCAAAGAAAATATCTGAAATAAATTAGTCATGAAGACTTATCAGAGGGATAGGAGGACTCACTAAACTGAGAGCAAAATTTTCCTTTTTCCTCAAGGTCAGGGGTTGTCTAGATCTCCTTAGAGATCCATCCGGGTTTCCTGATGGCCTGCAAAGGCCAGATTTAAAGTAAAAATATTCATAGTATAGCTATTTCAGTGATATGTACAGGGAAGAAACAGCTATTGAGATGCTTATAGATGAGGTGGACATTCCAGTATAAGGGCAAGGCAAAGAAATGACCACTGAAAGGAAAGGAGCTAAGTTTACCCTCCCAAAGAAATCATTATCTTGTTCCTTGGGGGTTATGCCTATGATACCCACTATCTAAGTGACCCTCTTCTCTCTAAGACAGCTGAATCTATGTTTTTCACGTACAGAGATTTGGCTGGTCTTTTACCCGGGCACCAGCTCCTTTCCAAATTGTAATTCTGAAATTCCTAAAAGCCCAGGTCTAAATCTGACCACAATACCAATGCTAAAGTAACTAGTCATAATTATTCTTCCTAGTCCTCTGACATTACTCCAAAACTCATTATTCTATGAGCCAGCTCGTTACGTTGCCACCCTTACTATTCTCTTGATAGTAAGGACTGTTACCCATACTTTATGCATTGCGATTAGAGAATGAGTGTGTAAAATAATATTTGAGCTCCTTGGCTTAAATATTTGTTGCTAAGTTGTGTCTGAATCCTTGCAAACCCATAAACTGCAGCATGCCAGATTTCCCTGTACTTCATTTTCTCCAAGAGTTTGCTCAAACTCAAGTCCATTGAATCAATGATGCCATCCAAGGATCTCATCTTCCATTGCCCCCTTCTCCTCTTGCCTTTAATCTTTCCCAGCATCAGGGTCTTCTCCAATGAGTTAGCTCTTCCAATCTGGTGACCAAAGTATTGGAGCTTCAGCTTCAGCTTCAGCATGAGTCCTTCCAATGAATATTTAGGGCTGATTTCCATTAAGATTGACTGGCTTGATCTCCTTTCTGTCCATGGGTCTTCTCCAGCACCACAGTTTAAAAGCATCAATTCTTTGGTGCTCAGTCTTCTTTATGGTCCAACTCTCACACCTGTACATGACTATTGGAAAAACCATTGCTTTGACTATAAAGACCTTTATTGGCAAACTCTGTGTGTGTGCGTGTGTGTGTTAGTCACTGTTGGCACAGTGATGTGGCTCAAATCAATAGTCCACCTAAGAAAGAAATGGAAAATTTTATTTGAGCCAACCTGAGAGACGTCTTTTGGAAAGTTCTGAGGACTGTTCTACTCATTTGAGATCAAAGGGCAATTATGTAATTTTTTGAAATAAAGGTTTGTTCATCAATGATGTATTTTTTAAAAAACATCTAATTCTGCTTTATTGACTATGTCAAAGCCTTTGACTGTGTGGATCACAACAAACTGTGGAATTTTTTTTTTTTAAGGCTTTTGTTTATTTTTTTATGGAAGAATAATTGCTTTACAGAATTTTGTTGTTTTCTGTCAAACCACAACATGAATCAACCATAGATATACATATATTCCCTCCCTTTTGAAACTCCCACCCATCTCCCTCCCCATCCCACCTCACTAGATTGATACAGAGACCATATTTTAGTTTCCTGAGCCATACAACAAATTCCAGTTGGCTATCTATTTTACATACATAAATGTAAGTTTCCATGTTACTTTTTCCATTCACCTCACTCTCTCCTCCCCTCTCCCCATGTCCAGAAGTCTATTCTCTATGTCTGTTTCTCCATTATTTCCCTGTAAATAAATTCTTCAGTTTCATTTTTCTGGATTCCATATATATGTGTTAGAATATGGTATTTATCTTTCCCTTTATGACTCACTTCACTCTGTATAATAAGTTTTAGGTTCATCCACTTCATTAGAACTAACTCAAAGGTGTTCCTTTTTATGGCTGAGTAATATTCCATTGTGTATATATACCACAACTTCTTTATCCAGTCATCTATCAATGGACATCTGATTGCTTCCCATGTTCTAGCTATTGTAAATAGTGCTGCAATGAAAAATGGGATATATGTGTCTCTTTCAATTTTGGTTTCCTCAGGGTATATGCCTAGGAGTGGTAATGTTGGGTCATATGGCACTTTTATTCCTAGATTTTAATGAATCTCCATATTGTCTTCCATAGTGGCTGTATCAGTTTACATTCCCCCTAACAGTGCAAGAGTGTTCCTTTTCTCCATACTCTTTTCAGCATTTACTATTTGTAGACTTTTTGATGGTGGCCATTCTGACCAGCGTGAGGTGATATCTCATATAGTTTTGATTTGTATTTCTCTAATAATGAGTGATGTTGAGTATTTTTGCAGGTGTTTGTTAGCCATCTGCATGTCTTCTTTGGAGAAATGTCTATATAGGTATTTTCCCCATTTTTTGATTGGGTTATTTGTTTCACTGGCATTGAGTTGTACCAGCTGCTTGTATATTTTGTAAATTAATCCTTTGTCAGTTTTTTCATTTGCTATTATTTTCTCCCTTTCTGAGGGTTGTCTTTTCACCTTTGCTTATACTTTCCTTTGTGGTGCAAAGCTTTTAAGTTTAATCAGGTACCACTTATTTACTTTTGTTTTTATTCCCATTGTTCTAGGAGATGGGTCATAGAGGATCTTGCTTTGATTTATATCATTGAGTTTTCTGCCTATGATTTCCGCTAACAGTTTTATAGTTCCTGGTTTTACCTTTAGGTCTTTAATCCATTTTGAGTTTATCTTTGTTTACGCTGTTAGGAAGTGTTCTTATTTCATTCTTTTACATGTAGCTTTCCAGTTTTCCCAGTGCCATTTGTTGAAGAGGCTGTCTTTGCCCCATTGTATATTCTTGCCTCCTTTTTCAAAAATAAGGTAGCCATAGGTTGATGGGTTTATTTCTGGGTTTTATATCTTGTTCCATTGGTCTATATTTCTGTTTTTGTGTCAGTACCATACTATCTTGATGACTGTAGCTCTGTAGTATGACCTGAAGTCAGGAGGCTTGATTCCTCCAGCTCTCTTCTTCTTTTTCAAGACTGCTTTGGCTATTCTGGGTCTTTTGTGTTTCCATATGAATTGTGAAACTTTTTATTATAGTTGTGTGAAAAATGTCATTGGTAATTTTATAGGGATTTCACTAAATCTGTAGATTGCATTTGGCGGTATAGTCATTTTCACAATAATGATTCTTCCTACTCAGGAACATGGAATATTTCTCTGTTTATGCCATCTTCGATTTCTTTCATCAGTGCCTTATAATTTTCTGTGTACAGATCTTTTGTCTCCTTCAGTTCAGTTCAATCGCTCAGTCGTGTCCAACTTTTTGTGAGCCCATGAATCGCAGCATGCCAGGCCTCCCTGTCCATCACCAACTCCTGGAGTTCACTCAGATTCACATTCATCAAGTCAGTGATGTCATCCAGCCATCTCATTCTCTGTTGTCCCCTTCTCCTCCTGCCCCCAATCCCTCCCAGCATCAAAGTCTTTTCTAATGAGTCAACTCTTCGTGTGAGGTGGCCAAAGTATTGGAGTTTCAGCTTTAGCATAATTCCTTCCAAAGAAATCCCAGGGTTGATCTCCTTCAGAATGGACTGGTTGGATCTCCTTGTAATCCAAGGGACTCTCAAGAGTCCTCTCCAACACCACAGTTCAAAAGCATCAATTCTTCGGTGCTCAGCCTTCTTCACAGTCCAACTCTCACATCCATACATGACTACTGGAAAAACTATANTGTTGTGGCGTGTAGCATGCGGGATCTTAGTTTCCCCACCAGGGATCACACCTCCACCCCCCGCCACTGCGCCGCTTGCACTGGAAGCTGAGTCTTAACCAGAGAAGTCCCTCCAAAGCTCATTTTGTCCAGAGTTCTTAATCTTGGGTCCATAGATGACTTTAGGGGGAGCAAAAAGGTATATATACCATTCTGAATGTGTGTATCTGCATTTTTCTGGGGACAAGCTCCATGACTTTCATCAGATTCTCAGAGAAGATTCAGTAAAGATGACTTAGTAAAGAAATGTTTCCAGGAGAAACCAGTTCTGGAGAAGAGGAAGCAGGATAGTAGGGGAAAGGGAAAAATCCAGGCAAGAGTGCAATTTGGTGTGAAAGCACATCCTGACTGGCATTGAAATCAGGAATACACAGTAAGTCCCCTATATACAAACTTTCAAATTGCGAACTTTCAAAGATGTGAACATGCCCCTGTATGCCAGCTGTTGTACTGTACCACACTGCATTTTCCAAGGTGCTGTAAGATTTAAAATATCTTCTTTATTTTTTGTTTTTTATGTATTATTTTTGTTAAAAATATCATAAATCTATTATAGTACAACAGTACATAGCCAATTAGCTGGGTACGTTGTTGGACTTAGGAACAAACTGGACTTGTGAATGTCCTCTTGGGATGGACCTCTTTTGTATGTAGGGGACTTACTGTACTCAGGCCAGAAAAAAACAAAAGCTAGAATTCAGAGGGCAGTGGATTCTAACCAATGAAATTAGCTGTTAGTCTGAAGACATCGTTTGAGCTTAGTGAGCTTGAGCCTCAGTTTTTCAGCCTCGTGGAAATGGGACAACATTTAGAAGTCCATGCTTAGTTGGGGGTCCTAGGACCACTTTTATGGCAATAAACTAATGTTGACTCTCCCCATGAGGCCAGGCCTGGAACTACTTTCCCTAAACTAGTTCTCAGAGTAAAGTAGGTACCTGAATAAAGTCAGGGGCTCTTAGGCAAAAGGGAGAAGGGTGTAGCCGTTGGGTAGCCATTGGGAAGCAGGGCCTGCTTCACTGTGAGAAGTGTGTGAGCATGACCCAGAGGAAACACTTTAGTGCTTGGGTAGGCAGGGGAGTGGGAGGAAGAAGAATCTGAACTCATTTCTGAGTCTGTATTCAGATTCAGCTCCTAAATTGGCTCACTGAACTCATACCTGAGTCCTACCAATGGAAATAGTGTGATTTAAAAAAAAAAAAAAAAAGTAGGATTTCAAGGAGCAGATAAATCTGCTTTGGGGACTCATAAAGCAAAGAGAAACATTTCTTCCTCCACAAAGCTCTTTGCTTCAGTCAAGGCAGGAAAACGTAGGCCACAGGCGATGCCCTACTGGATGCCCTGAGGCTGTTTGTGAGTCCACGGGAGCATTGGCCTGTGGACCCAGAAATACATGAGTGGGCTTTGCAGAGACCAGAGAGGGTCCTCACCCACCTCAGTGGGTAGATGCAAAGAATGGGTGAAATTTGGTGCTTATTGTTTTGTTTTTATTCATGTAGGTCCATTTATATCCTAGGCTACTGAGGCCTGGGGAGCCCAGCTTCTAAGAGTGAAAAATATCTTTTGCACTTGGCAGACTCTTGGTAGTTTTAGAAACAGAAGTTTCAGTGGGGTGAGAGGGGCTGAAGCCAGCCTACAGAGGATAAAGAAGGAAAGCTGGGAGGTGAGGAAGTAGAGACACTGTTAATTACTCCTTGGATGTGGAAATAAGAGAAGTGGTTACATGGTGGTCAGAAAGGGGAGGAGAAGACTCTTTCAGGAAAGGAAGAGACTCAGGACTTCCCTAACGATCCAGTGGCTAGGAGTCCACCTGCCAAGGCAGAGAACAAAGATTCGATCCCTGGTTGCGACCACTGAGCCCACGTGTGGCAACTCCTGAAGCCCCAGCTCTAGAGCCCACGCTCCACAATGAGAAGCCACCGCTGCGAGAAGCCCGAGCACTGAAGTTAGAGTAGCCCCCACTCCCTGTAACTAGAGAAGGCCTGCATGCAGCAGCGGAGACCCAGAGCGGTCATAAATAAGTAAATAAAAGACTCTGGGTCTGTTTTTTTGTTTTTTTAAAGAAAAAGAAAAAATAAAGGCATGGAAGAGACTTGAGCAAGTTGTTGGGTTAAGGAGAAAAAGCCAAGAGAATGAGGTATTATAGACATGGGAGTGAACAAAGGTGATGGACCAGGATCCCAGAATTATGGGGAAGAATTTGTAGAGCTGGGCATCTTTCTCCAGCATGACTCAGCAGCCTAGCCAATCACAGGAGCAGAACAGGTGGACTCCACGTAAAATGCAAGCATGGGCTGAGCCCAAGAGGATAGGAGTGCAGGGGAATCAGGAGTGCTGGGGAGAGAGGGATTCAAATGACCCTCCAGAGGTTCAGACTGGGAAAGAAGGAAGCATGATGAGAGACGCCAAAAAGACTGGACCAGAAGTCTCCAGGAAGTTTAAAAAGGTCAGGAGGAGATGTAGTGGGATTAAGATTGTCCACAAGTAGGAAGGTCATGGGCTGTGTTAGGCAGAAGGATTTGACATTAAAGATTTCTGAGCAAGAGCATCTTACCCAAGTTATTTAACTTCTCCAGGCCTCTTAAGCTTCCAATTTATAAAATGGGACTAGAATCCCCACTCATAAAAATACTAAAAGCATTTTTTCTCTCTGACAAAGCATATAATTGTGATATCTTGGGCATTCAGACTCTCAATATTTGTAGAAGGATGAAGGATCGTCTGTCATTTCCCCTCTATGGACCCCACTTTCTTAATCCTTACTGATGGTTTGCTTGACCTATCAGTTACTGGGGAAGGTGTGTTAACATCTCCTACTGCATTATGAATTTGTGTTTATTTTGCTTTCCTTGATTTCTCATTTTGCTTTATCTATTTTGAAGTTATTAAACACATATAAATGTAAGATTTATTCCATTTTACTGATGAATTGGACTTTTAAATCATTATGAAGTGACTGTTGTCTCTCACAATGCTTTTTTTTTTGGTCAAAGTCTATTTTGACTAAAATATATAATCTTTTTTGCTTAGTATTTGGCAGATTTTTTCATCCTTTTATTTTTAATCTTTCTGTATTATATTTTAGATACACCTCTATAATAGCTTATAGCTGTATTTATTCGGCTTGTCTAACTTGGCAATCTTTTTCTTCTTTTTTAAAAATATTTATTTACTTGGCTGCCCTATGTCCTAGCTGCGCCATGGGGGTTTTTGTTCCCTGATCAGGGATTATATCTGGGCCCCCTGCAATGGGAACGTGGAGTCTTAGCCACTGGACCACCAGGGAAGTCCCAGCAATATTTTTCATCTAACTGAAGCATTTAGTCCATGTACATTTATTAAAATACTGATACATACACAGACACACATGTTTATATGTATGTGTGTATGTATGTAAATGTATATGTACTTTATTAATTTGTATTTTTCATGCCTTTTCTTGATTTTTCTATTGTTTCTTTATTTGATTATTTGATTTGTTTTCTATTGTTTCTATTGTTTGATTATTTTTTCTTATTCCATTCTTCTCCTTTACTAGTTTGCAAGTTATACTTGTTTTTGCTATTCTTAGAGGTTATACTAGAAACTTTAATGTGCATATTTTGCCTATTTGACATTAACCAATATCTTTTATTTTCTCTTAAATAAAACAAGGACCTTAGAACTAATTCTAATCACTCCTCTTTTAGCTTATATATGACTGCTTTTATATATTTGAGCTTTATCTTTTTTTAAGCTCACAAGACATTGTTAGTATTATTCATACCATATTTGTTTTTACTGATACAGGTACCACTTCCTTTGCTCTGCAATCCTTTTTGTCTTTAATTCCTTCCATCTGGAATCACTTTCTTTCTGCTTGCCAGTGGCAAATATTGTTTTTGTTCATCTCACCGTATCATTATTTTTTTCTTATTCTTAAAATATCTTTTCATTAGTTTTAGAATTCTTGTCTGAAAATCATTTTCCCTCAGCACATTAAAAATACAATTCTATCTTCCAGCTGTTAAGAAGTCACCTGTTTTAGTCTAATTGTCACTACTTTGAAAATATACTCCTACTTAAGACTTCATCTTTGGCGATCAGCATTTTCACTATGATATGTCTACTTGTGGGTTTCTTTTGATTAATTCTTTTGAGGATTTACCAAGATTCTTGAATGCATGAATTGATGAATTTCTGGATGAATCTCATCCACTAACTTTTCGCATATTACTTTTGTCTCATAATCTCGCTGCTCTCCTTCTGAAACCTCTGATTATATGTATTTTGGACCATCTCAACCTATCCCCCATATCTTTTAACTACTGTTTCATATTTTCCATCTTTTTATTTCTCTATGCTGCATTTTAGAGAATTTCTTCAGTTCTGTCTTCCAGTTATAATTTTATTGTGCCTGATATATTCAATTGTGTCTAGTCTTCTATTTAACACAACCATTGAATTTATAGATTTAGTTAAGACATCTTAAATTTCTAGAGGGACATTCTAGTTCTTGTTCAAATATACTTGGTGCTTTTTCAGGGTATCTTGCTCACTGCTCAAATTTTCAACTTTCTCTTCTACTCTTTCAGCATTTTAAACATGTCATTTTATACTATTTGTCTGGTAATTCCAGTATCTAAAGACAACACAGATTTGTTTCCACTATCTGTTGTTTGGTGTTTGGTGATTTGCAGCTAGAAGCTACTATTTGGAGCTTTCTCTGTGGGAATTATTGAGACTTGGGGTGACAGTGGGTTTTTCCAAGAGTATTTGCATTTGATGTGCCAGATTCTCACAGTGTTACCAGATTGGGCCCACTTTAAACTAAATGCTGGATTAAAATTTTTCAGATCACCCAAGTAGTATGAATTTGGGCTTCAAATGACATAGATATGCTTTACAGTTATAAATTTGCAGGGGCTATTTTATTTCTCCTGAGAAGAGGGACGTTAAGATAGGCATTTTCCTTTTCAGTCTCTTGGGAGGTAGTGGTGTTTTATCTGGTCCATTCATTCACTGAAGTCCAAATCTTATGCAAGAAAGGTCTTATCAGACTTCCCACCTTACAGACAACTTGAGTTTCTCTCAGTAGTGTGCTGGAACTGGCTCCTACCAACTCAGAAGAACCAAATACTTAGGAATTTCAAGTGTCAGTTCCTGGTACCATTGAGAGCTTGAAACTGGCTATGGTAGGAATATTTACACCTTAGAAATCAGCAAACACTAAAAATAGGGTACTTTGTTTTGTTGGAGAGCCAGTTATCACTACAACACATTTCTCTCACACCACCCCATTCTATATGACCAAGTTCAAGTTTACTGAGTCAAGAAATAAAAATAATAAAGTGTCACTTGTGCAAAATGAAAAAGCTGTAGGGATCTGCCGTACATGATTGTGCTTATAGTTAACAATATTTACTACACACTTAAATTTTGGTTAAGAGGGGGGACTTCCCTGGTGGTCCAGTGGTTAAGAACTCACCTTGCAATGCAGGAAACATGGGTTTGGGAACTAAGATCCCCTGTGCCTTGGAGTAACTAGGCCCACGCACCACAACTACTGACCCTATGGGCCACAACTACAGTCTGCGAGCCACAATGAAAGATCCCTCGTGACGCCACGAAGATTCCACATGTGCCGCAACTACGACCCAACACAGCCAAATAAATAAATAAAATTTGTTAAGAGCGTAGATTTCATTATGTATATGGGAGAGGTGAAGTGGTCTCCACAATATACACAAACAAATTAATTTAAAAATAGCTCAACTTATCTCTCTGGATTCTTGAGTTTTAGGAGCTGAGTATTCCTCATTTTCTTGCCAGCTCATCAGTGCATTAAAAGTTTTTCTTCTCTTTTATCCAGAATTGTTTGCAGAAGGAAGCTTATTTAGGGTACTTTGTCCATCTTTTTACTAGAAAATGAGGTGTTCTCAGTTTTTTTAACCTAGAAATTGAGATTGCTGTGCTAAATCAGTAGTTCTTAACACTTTGGGGACATAGGCATTTAAATAATTTGATTAAAATGACAGCCTAAAGACCCTCCCCCTAGGAAAATACACATACAGGGGAAATGTATGTTTTTGCTCCCCTGAAACCATGCATGGCCCAAGATTAATAAACCACAGTGACATGAATGCACTCTGAGGTTCTTGCCAGAGTTCATTTTTGATGACCCCACCATGCTCTCTGCTCTGGGCAGAGTTTCTGTGAGTCTTCTCTTGGCTAAGTATGAGTACAGACTCTTAGATTGGGGCTTCCAGGATCTCCAAGGCCTCTTGGAGCAGGAAAAACTGAGTTACCAACCAAAATTTATACAGAGCTAAAAAGGCAATATTCCCTAGCCAGACCTCTCCACATCTATTCATTCAATACATCTATTGAGTATTTCTTGGACCCTGTTCCAATCCACTTCTAAGTAACAAATCATCCCAAAACTTATATATAGTAACAATAACAACAATGATCAGTTATTTAATAACAACAATCAGTTATTTTTCCATCTTTCATGGTTCCAGGAGTAACTGGGTTCAGCTAGGCAATTCTCACTCCGGGTTTCTTGTGTGGTTACAGTCAGATGGCAGCTGAGGCTAGAATCACCGCTAAGCCTCCCTCAGTACATGTCTGCCAGTTGATATTGGCTATTGGCTAAGTTCTCAGTGGGGCTTTTAGCTGAAACACCTACCTGTGCCCTCTCTATGTGGCCTGGGCATCCTCACAGCATGGCAGCTGTTTCTAAAAGGGAGCATCCAAAAAGAAATCAGGCCAGGAGAAAGAAACCATACTACCTTTCATGACCTAGCCTTAGATGTCATACTGCATTTCTTCTGCCACATTCTGTTAACTAGAGGTAAGTCATTAGACCAGCCCATATTTAAAGGGAGGACAGTTGGACTCTATCTCTTGATGGGAAGGGTATCAAAAAATTTGCAGACATGTTTCAAAACTACCACATACTCCTTCTGTGTGCCAAGCACTGTACAAGGCGCTTGTGATAAGAGTGGTAAGTTATACAAACCCTCCCTTATGGTCTAGTGGAAGAGACAAACACCAATAAAATAATATTACAAATATGTACACAACTGTATACTTTGACAGTACTATGGAAGATGAGTATGGGGAGCCATGAGAAATTATATCACGCGTTAGTATGACCTGGACCAGGGACTCAAGGATGAATTTCCTGAAGAAGAGACATTTGGGTTGAAATCCAAAGTATTAGTTGTTGCTAACTCCATGAAGTGAGTTGAAGAAGAACCTTCCAGGCAGAGGAAACCATAGCCATGGCAACAGTAGGCAAGTACCTGAGAGGCAGCCAGTGTCTTTGGAGGAGACAGCAGAGGACAAAGGTGAGGCAAGACTGCAGAGGTGGGCTGAGACCAGGCCCCTAGACCTTGTAGGTAGGTGAGAATATTTGTCTTTGGCCTAAAGCTGCTGGAAGCTGTTGAAGGGTCACTCACTGGAGCGTGATATCAACAGATTTATAATATAAAGGTCACTTTGGCTACAGCATGGATGACCCCTGCAGATGCTGAGTCAGGTCTGGAAGGGCTAGGAGATTCCTGTCCACAGTACATCCCCTCTCCATGACAGTCTCCCACACACATGCTCAAGCTAACAGCAGCCTAGGTCCTATGCACCCTACACTTGACATCCTCGGTCCCTCTTCCCAGGCATAGAGAGCTCTGCCATCTTTTATTATTTAATTAGTCACTCTTTTAGTCTGTCAATCAGTTGGTACAGTGGGTTGAATAATGGACCCCAAAAGATATGTCCACAGGCTAATCTCCTTGTTTGGGGGAAGAAAAGATCTTTATGAATATAATTAAGCTAGAGAGCATCCTCGATCTTCTGGGTGGGCTCTAAATCCTATGACAAATGTGCTTAGAATGAGGCAGAGGGAGATTTTACATCAACAGGAGAGGAGGAAGTAAGTGACCATGGAAACAGAGACTAGAGTGATGAAGCTCGGGTCGAGGAATACCAAGAGCTACCAGAAGCTGGAAGAGTGACAGAATGCATCGTCCCCTGGGCCCTCCAGAAGGAATATGGCCCTGCTGATGCCTTGATTTCAGCCCCGGGTTCTAATTTTGAACTTCTGACCCCGCACAACTGAGATAATAAACTTTTAGTTGTTTAAAGCCACCAGTTTGCAGTAATTTGTCACAACAGCCATAGGGAATTAATATGATTGGTACTTCTCTAGTTGTTCCTTCCTGAGGAGCTTTACTGGGTCCTTCAGGGAATCTCCAAGTGTTGGAATGCCCAAGGCTATTTTAAAGCTGCTTCTTCGTCTGTTCTCTCAGGGTGACTAATACTCCACTCAGACCCTTCTCTTAAAGTCTAGCCACCTTCACAGGTAGACAAAAAGAGGACTCTGGTTCCACTCCCATCTCTACCCCCAAGTCTTCCTGACCAAGCATCCCTAGCCACTCAGCACTCAAGTTGGAAATTTGGTAGCCATCCTAGATCTCTCCATTTCTCTCACATCTTATAAGTCTGTTAGTGCATTTGTTATTAGGTCTCAAAATATTTCTCAAATATGTCTGAAAAGTGATATTTGCGCAGTTGTGTCTGACTCTGCAACCCATGGACTGTAGCCCAACAGGCTCCTCTGTCCATGGGATTTCCTAGAGCAAGAATACAGAAGTGAGTAGCCATTCCCTTCTCTAGGGGATCTTCTCGACCCAAGGATTGAACCCAGATCTCCTGCATCGCAGGCAGATTCTTCACTGTCTGAGCCACCAGGGAACCCCCACCTCTTCATTTCCACTGTCACCAGTATTTCTCACCAGTATGACTTTAACAGTCTCCTAAACACCCGCAGTTCCTACTCTTACCCACTGTCCCACCCCAGCCCCTTCTCCTCATAGCAGCCAGAATGAATTTTAAAAATTAGATCAGGTTGCAGTTTTTTGAGCAACTTTATAGAGGTATAGTTAACATACAATTACATGTACAATTGGATACAATTGGAATATCCAATTTGATAAGTTTTGCATATTGGAAACAACTGTGAAATTATCAGTAATCTTTAAAACCTTGAGTTGGGCAGAGTTCTCAGATATATTACAAATAGTGCTAACAATAAAAGGAAAAACAACAAACTAGATTAAAATTTAACACTTTTGCTATCTAAAAGAAACCACTAGGAAAGTGAAAAGATGGCCACCATTGGGAGAAAATATTTGTAAAATATATCCTACAGAGAATTTGTATCTAGAATATACTTTTTAAAAACCTATTTATAATAGATCGAGAATATGTAAAGAAAGAATAGACCCAAAATAGATGAAGAAAGAATTTGTATTAGAATATATTTAAAAATACAAATGGATAAAGAAGTTGTGGTACATATACACAATGGAATATTACTCAGCCATAAAAAGAAACACATTTGAGTCAGTTCTGATGTGGTGGATGAACCTAGAACCTATTAAACAGAGTGAAGTGAGTCAGAAAGAGAAAGATAAATATTGTATGCTAGTGCACATATACAGAATCTAGAAAAATGGTATTGAAGAATATGTTTATAGGGTGTCAGTGGAGAAACAGACACAGAGAATAGACTTATGGACATGGGGAGAGGGGAGATGAGATGTATGGAAAGAGTAACATGGAAAGTTATATTACNCGTGCTGCAATTCATGGGGTTGCAAAGAGTCGGACACGACTGAGCGACTGAACTGAACTGAACTGATATGTAGAGTTTTTAATGAAAGCAAAAAAGCCAAAAAAAGAGAAACAGTCGAACATTACAAGAAATGCTAAAGGAAGCTGAAGGGAATTGACACAAGATGGTAATTTATATCTATAGGAAAGAATAAAGTGCACCAGCAAAGGCCATCATGTGGGCAAATTTTAGATGTATTTATTTCTTGTTTTAATGGCTTTAAAAGGCATATAATTGTTTAAAGCAAAACTAACAGCACCGTATTATTAGGTTTATAATGAGTACAGATGTAATATATGTAATAACATTAAAGGAAACCATTGTCTCAAGGTTCTTCCACTTTACCTGAAATTTGTATAGAAATACAAATCCTAAGCAGATGAAGATGCCTAGTGTAATCTCTAGGACACCCATTAAAAACAATGTTGATGTATATAGCTATAAAGATGAATTTAAATAAAACATCAGAAAATTTTGCTAGCACAGCAAAAGAGAAACGGAATAACCATAAGGAAGAGATACACAGAAAACAAATACCAACATCGCAGATCTCTCCCCTACCCAATTAGCAATTAGCTTTTTAAAAAGGAGTCACACACTAAAATCAAAAGGCAAAGATCGTCAGACTCGATGAAAATGCAAAAGCCAGCTGAATGCTGTCTGCAATAGATGTATTTTAAGTGCAAGGATAGTTTGAAAGTAAAATCATGGCGTAAAAGGTACCACACATATAGTGAGCATAAGAAAGGTGGAGTGGCTCTATTAACATTCCACAAAATAGACTTCACGAAAAGTAGTGCTGAAGTGAAATTCATAATGATAAAAGAATCAATAAGCAGAAAGATGTAAAAATTATAAACATGTGTGTGTTTAACATCAAATGCTTCAAAACACAAAACAAAAGCTGATAGCACTAAAGAAAGGAAAGCCACCGCTGGAGGCTCAGGGGCAAAGACCCACCCACCAAGGCAGGAGACCTGGGCTCGATCCCTGCTCGGGGAAGGAGCAGCCAAGCCCGTGCACCCCAACTGTCGAGCCTGTGCTTAGAGCCCAGGAGCCACAACTTCTGAGTCCACATGCTACGACATTTGAAGCCCTCTTGCCCTAGAGCAAATGTTCTGCAACAAGAGAAACCACCGCCAGGAGAAGCTGGCACACTGCAGCTAGAGCGTAGCCCCCTCTCTTTCCCTAGAGAAAGCCCCCTCGCAGCAACGAGGACCCAGCACCACCAAAAATAAGGAGCTAGCTAAATTGTTAAAAAAGAAAAGGAAGTTATAAACCAAATCCCTTATAAAAATACACAAAACCCTTGATAAATATTAGCAATCAATTCTAGCAGTATATAAAAATGGTAATACATCATAACCAATTAGAGTTTATTCTAGAAATGAAACAGTTTAAGATTTAAAAATCAATCAATGTAAGTTATCATATTAATAGAAAAGAAGAACATTGACATAATTATCTAAATAAATGCAGAGAAAGCATTTGAAAAATTTCAGCACTCATTCTCGATTGAAAACTCAGCAAACAGAAGGAAATGGCCTCATCCTGCAAAAGGATATCTACAGAGAAAAAAAACCATCGCTGACACCATACTTGGACTTTCCTGGTGGCTCAGCGGTAAATAATCTGCAGGCGACAGTCACCAAAGAATCAGACATGACTTAGCAACTAAACAACAACATCAAACATCATGATAAAAGACTAAATGCTTTCCCCCTGATAAACAGCTCAAATGTCTACCAGTGCTAGAATGGATAAATAAATCTTAGTATGGTCATACAACAGAAACTACAGATCAATGAGCAAATATTGATGAAGGAACCATTGAAATATGCAATAAAAGGATGACTCTCATGAAACCAGATACAAAGTTTTACATACTATATGAGTCCATTTCCATAAAGTGCAAAAATACACAAGCAATTAAGCCACAGTGATAGAAGTCAGGATAGAGGGCACATGTGAAGGAAAACAATGGTCCTGGAGTGTTGATAATTTTCTACTGCTTGACATATGTGGTGGTTACACAAATAGGTGGGCTTTTAAGAAATACATTAATTTATACAATTGTGGTCTGTGTATATTTTTCTATGTATGTTACATCTCAATTTTTAAAGTTACTTTAAAAATGATGGTGCCTTCACTCTATAAAATGCCAAGTAACCATTTTTTAATGAGGTAGTTTTNCATAAAGTGCAAAAATACACAAGCAATTAAGCCACAGTGATAGAAGTCAGGATAGAGGGCACATGTGAAGGAAAACAATGGTCCTGGAGTGTTGATAATTTTCTACTGCTTGACATATGTGGTGGTTACACAAATAGGTGGGCTTTTAAGAAATACATTAATTTATACAATTGTGGTCTGTGTATATTTTTCTATGTATGTTACATCTCAATTTTTAAAGTTACTTTAAAAATGATGGTGCCTTCACTCTATAAAATGCCAAGTAACCATTTTTTAATGAGGTAGTTTTTCCTACATGTACTAATTTGAAAATCTCCTCAAGACACCTTAAGGGAAAATAACAAAAAAAAAAGAATCACATAGCATGATAGTACATTTTAGAATGGGCTATTTATTATGCATGTGAGTGCTGTGCGTGTATATACACATTCACATACATTTTAGATGGGTAGATAGGTATAGAAAGATAGATATTAAATTGAAAGTTTTGAATGAAGCATGAAGATGGAATAAATTTAAAATTCAAAACTGAGAGTCCCAACTGAGATGAAAATGTTCAAAGGAAATACTAAGTCAGTGGCGTATCATAGTATCAAGTGTGGCCCCATGAGAGTAGTCCGCTCTGTGTGCAGACAATTGTCTATACATAATTTGAAAACAATAATAAAACTAAGTAAGCATTACTCTGCTTTTTATTAACGCCATGCATTGGCCATTCTAAATAATGCTAGTAATAAAATACTCCTCCTGCAAGGGGGAAATCTTTTGCTGATCTAACTAAGTTCTAAATAATTGTTACTATCACACTTGAGTTTTAATAATATGTAGGCAAGTTTAAAAATTAGCACATTTTATAATGTACCCTTTATTAAAAATTGTATCCTACAAGGAGGTTAATGCAAAGAATCTCCAGTTAAATGGTTTGTACCCAAGACACATAAACTCAGTTCCATGTGTTCATTTGGAAAGTAAGTTCATAATGGTGGGCATTATTCAAGCTTGCAAACTGAGAGATACGGTGTCTTTGACATGAGCATATTTTAGCTCGTGGATAAAAGGTTTTACTGAATTTAAATGTGCTTAACATTGGGCTTCCCCGGTGGTTCAATGGTGAAGAATCCGCTTACCGATGCGGGAGACGTGGGTTTGATCCCTGGTCTGGGAAGATCCCGCATGCCATGAGGCAACTAAGTCCTTGCATCACAACGATCGAGCCTGTGCTCTAGAGCTCCAGGACCACAACCACTGGAGCCGGCGCACACTAGAGCTTGTGCTCTGCAACAGGAGAAACCACAGCAATGAGAAGCCCATGGGCCACACCCAGAGAGCAGCCCCCTCCCCTCAGCTAGAGAAAAGTCCACACCACCGCCAGGATCCAGCAGAGCCAAACGTAAAGAAATAAACAAATTATTTTTTCAAGTGTACTTAACATTGATAATTCTTTTTTTATGGTTTTTAAAAGCCAAATAGCAACCAAGAAAACAATTGTCACTGATAATTATGTGATCATAACTAAACATTTTATTATGTTGAAGAACTGTTAAAAATCTTTGACTTTGGGAGTTGACTACACTAAGTATGCTACTGACCACAGGGAAACTATAAAGATTCAAAAAGAAAATATATACAAAACTCATGGCATAATGCCTAGTATATAGTAGATACTCAATTCATGGTAGCTTTGTTATTAACATTCATAAGTGATTGATCTCCAATCGTCTTCCTAAATGAAGTCGCTTGATCGTATCAAACTCTTTGTGACTCCATGGACGGTAGCCTACCAGGCTCCTCTGTCTATAGGATTTTCCAGGCAAGAGTACTGGAGTGGGTTGCCATTTCCTTCGTCTTCCTAAACCACGTATCAATTTCCATTCTTTGAGAAGTTGAGATTCAGACTGAGATCAAAATTTCAATCATGTGCCAAGCCCTGTGATTAGTGTTTTATATGCATTGTCTTATTACCCACAGAAACTCTCAGTTCAGTTCAGTCGCTCAGTCGTGTCCGACTCTTTGCAACCCCATGAATTGCAGCACGCCAGGCCTCCCTGTCCATCATCAACTCCTGGAGTTCACTCAAACTCACGTCCATCGAGTCGGCGATGCCATCCAGCCATCTCATCCTCGGTCATCCCCTTCTCCTCGGTCATCCCCTTCTCCTCCTGCCCCCAATCCCTCCCAGCATCAGAGTCTTTTCCAATGAGTCATCTCTTCACATCAGGTCCCA
Organism: Neotragus pygmaeus; assembly: GCA_006410875.1. Taxonomy (NCBI): domain Eukaryota; kingdom Metazoa; phylum Chordata; class Mammalia; order Artiodactyla; family Bovidae; genus Neotragus; species Neotragus pygmaeus. Next base: position 16,560 of record SJYV01039180.1, on the reverse strand, counting down.
AAGCATTGGAGTTTCAGCTTTAGCATCGTTCCTTCCAAAGAACACCCAGGACTGATCTCCTTTAGGATGGACTGGTTGGATCTCCTTGCAGTCCAAGGGACTCTCAAGAGTCTTCTCCAACACCACAGTTCAAAAGCATCAATTCTTCGGTGCTCAGCTTTCTTCACAGTCCAACTTTCACATCCATACATGACCACTGGAAAAACCATAGCTTTGACTAGACAGACCTTTGTTGGCAAAGTAATGTCTCTGCTTTTGAATATGCTATCTAGGTTGTTCATAACTTTTCTTCCAAGGAGTAAGCGTCTTTTAATTTCATGGCTGCANACTGGAAAAACCATAGCCTTGACTAGATGGACCTTTGTTGGCAAAGTAATTTCTCTGCTTTTGAATATGTTCTCTAGGTTGGTCATAACTTTCCTTGCTTATTAGGGAAATGTAAATTAAAATACAAAGAGATACCACTACACATCCGCTTTTAGGAAGCTAAAATTAAAAGACTGACCTTACCAAGTGTTGGAGAGCATATGGCATCTGCTATATAAAATACACTATAATTCTCCTACACTACTGGTAGGAATGTAAAATTGTGTAAAAACTTTGGAAAACATTATGGTACTTTCTCAGAAATGAAACACACCATTTGACTCAGTTGTTATTCTCCTTTTATTAATTTTTCTTGCTATATTGCACTGGCTAGGACCTCTGGTACAATGTTAAACAGAAGTAGTAAGAACAGACACTATTGTCTCATGAAGGAAAGTACTCAGTTAACCATTAACTATTATGTGTTAGCCTTTAGTTTTTCATACATTCTAGATTGAGGGACTTCCCTTCTTTTCCCACTTTGCTGAGGGTTTTTTTTTAATCAAACATAAGTGTTGGATTCTGTCAAATCCTCCTGCATCTAATGAGGTGATGTTGTTTGCTTTTTCCTTGTTCAGTTTGCTATGGTGAATTATATGAATTGATTTTCAAGTGTTTCTTCAAGCTGGCATTTCTGGGTTTACCCCACTTGGTCATGATGAATTATTCTTTTATACATTGCTAGGTTTACTTTGCTAGAATTATTAAGTTTTTGCATTTATGTTCATGTCTGTCTGGTTTTGGTATCAGAGTAATGCTAGTCTCTGAATTAGTTAAGAACTATTCCTTCCTTTTCAATTTTCTGAAGAATTTTATATAAAATTGGTAATTTTTCCTTATGTTTGGGAGAATTCACCAGTAAAGGCATCCAGCTCTGAAGTTTTCTTTGTGGGAAGATTTTAAACTACAAATTCAACTTCTTTAGTGGACAGAGTGTTATCCAGGTTATGTTTTTTTCTTTTCTACCTCAGAACAAACACTGGGTGCTATTTATTTATTAATTGGCCATGTGGCATGTGGGATCTTAGTTCCTCAACCAAGGATCAAACTGATGCCCCTGCATTGGAAGCACGGCATCTTAAACCACTGAGCCACCAGGGAAGTCCCTATCTATTTCTTCTTGAGTATGTGTGATACTTACGCTTAAAAGTCCTCAGGGCCTTCCCCTCACACCTACCTAAATCCTTACTGTGGCTTACAAGGCTGTGTCTGGTCTGCTCTGGCCTCCTCTCCAACCTTAGCTTCATGCCACCCTCTGCTCACTCACCATGTTCCATCAAATCAGTCTTCTTATTGTTCCAAGGTAACACCAAGCTCTTCCCTGTCTCAAGGCCTCAGAATTGCTTTTCACTCTATCTGGAAAGTTCTTCCACAGGCTCTCTGCATGTTTCCTTTTTTTTTTTTCTCNTTCATGCCACCCTCTGCTCACTCACCATGTTCCATCAAATCAGTCTTCTTATTGTTCCAAGGTAACACCAAGCTCTTCCCTGTCTCAAGGCCTCAGAATTGCTTTTCACTCTATCTGGAAAGTTCTTCCACAGGCTCTCTGCATGTTTCCTTTTTTTTTTTTCTCATTCTCATTCTCCAGTTCTCAGATTATGCATCTGGGAGGTCTTCCCTGACCATTATATCCAGCGTAGGGCCTGATGGCTACTCTCTCCTATAGAATCCTATTTATTTTCTTCATAATACATACATATATCACACCCTTGGAACTTCCATGGCAGTCCAGTGGTTAAGACTCTGCACTTTCAATGTAGGGGGTGCAGGTTCAATCCCGGGTTGGGGAACTAAGATCCCACATGCTGCATGATGTGGCCAAAATTTTTTTTAAATTTTACACACACACACACACACACACATATCACTCCGTCATTGTTTTATTTACTGTCAGCTCCCTAGGAGCAGGAATCTTGTCTGTCTTGTTCACTGCTATATCCCCTGCACCCAGCATAACACTGGACACAAGAAAGGTGCTCAATTACCGTTTGTTGAATAAGTAGATGTATTGGTCAGTCGGGCTGCACATCAAGCAGGCAGTGAGTCTTCTGTGAGCTGGTCAGTCAGTCTGAGTTTCTCAATCAGCCTGAGGTAAGTCAGGTAGGCTTTGAGTGGGCTGGTTGCTCTATGGGGCAGGGCTGTGTGACTGATGAGTCCCCTGTAAGGTCAGTATTCTGAGGGACACAAAGAAATGAAAAGCTGAGGCTCACTGACAAGAAGCTTCTGGCCACCTGTCTCCTTGGAGGCTCACAGCTCCCCACCATCCAGCCAGGAGGGAAAGTGAGGATGGTACAGGGTGACTAGGGAGAAGGCTACAGAGCATGACCCAACCTCTGGCAGCTGCTCCTCAACAACTGCTGCAGGGCTTCCAAATGCCATAAAAGCCTTACCTGGCGACCGCTGTGCTTAGCAAGAGCCTGTTAGGAGACACAGAGAGAGTTTTGTGGCTCTTCCCCACCTACTTCCCCTGAATTGGGCCCTCTGCTCATGGAAACTCCCCCAGTGGACCTGGCTGTCTGGCCCCAGGAGACAGGCAGTGGTGCGTGCCGCCAAAGCCCGCTGTCCACAGGGGCAGGACACGGGCCTGTATTTCCAGAGGCTACTCCCTGCAACTGAACCCAACCTAGGTGCCTCTCTCCCCAGCTCTCTGGTTGAGGAAGGGGCCTTGCATGGAAGCAGGGGACTGCACAATGAATCCCAAGTTTCCCACGAACACCCCTGGCTGTGAGATCATGGATGTGGCTGGAGTCCCATCACAGACGAGCATGTGTAGGAGGGTGTCAGAACTGCCTGCATGAGAAGCAGCTGTTCGCGATAACTGGACAGCCGCACTGAGACTGCTGGCGCTCACTGGCCTCCAACCTACTCACTGACCAGGAGGCCCTCCTCGGGTGACATCACCCTCCTCGCACACCGGTGAGGGAAATGAGCTCAGGGTGGCCATCAGAGGCGGTCTGTTTACTTACAGAGACCCTGGCCGTCAGCAGCTCTTTGACCAGACATTCCCTGTCCTAGCCAGCATGAAGCAGAAATTTCCTTAAACACATTATTTTGGGCTCAACCCACTTGCGCCCTTGTTTTCTTTTTTTTTTTAAAGAGGGAAATTTCCAGTTCTGGCTCCAAATAGAGCAGCCCAGTGATGATGGGGGGATAGCAAAATAACTCCCAGAGGGACTTTTGCAGTTTAAGTTGCTTCCACCTGTCCAGTCACCTCTGGAGCTGAGAGATCATCAAACCAATTCTCCATCATGTGTGTGTGTGTGTGTGTCTGTGTGTCTGTGTGTGTGTGTGTGTGTGTGTCTGTGTGTGTGTGTGTGTGTGTGTGTGTGTGTGGAGAGGTGGGTCAGATGACCTCAAGGGCAGACCCTCTCCTTGAGGGCTTCCCTCAGCACCTCAGCTACCCTGAGCTCATACTCAGCACATTTCTCAATTCAGAATCCCTGGCTAGGCCCTAGACCCCTCCCTCATTCCCTCCAGGTCAGGGATATTTCCGGAGAGTCCAAGAGCTGCCAGTTTTCACAGGCTCCAGGGGATTCCCAAGATGGTCACTCCCACCAGCCCTGGCTGAGAGACGCTGTCACCTGCCCTCTCCCAACCCCCTCCGTGTCATTCCTGCTGGAACTTAGCCATTCTGGAAGATGTGGGGGAACAGGCGCTATGGAGGTCTCCGCAGTGCTCCAGGATCCTAAGGCCATGTGCACAGGAGCAGAGTGATGCCCTCTCAGGAGTATCAATCATGGAAGACAGGTGCCCTCTGCCTAGCCTGGGCTGCCCACGACTGGGGCTGGTGTCAGACAGGCCCAGACATGTCGGGCAGCCTGAGGCCTTACCTGACCCAGCTCCTCCCTGTGGCCTGACCCTACTTAGCTCAGCGTCCTACAGCACCAGGGATGGGCTCAGGGCAGAATCGGGTCAGAAAAGGGCTTTAGACCTGTGTTCCATAATGCTTTTTGTAAAACTAAAGGAAATGTCAAAGGTCCAAATCAGAGACTGGAGTGGAGGGAGAGGCTCACGCACATATGAGCTGGCAGCTTCTCAGAAGGCATTTAAGGGCCAGACTGTCTCATCCAACTGTGCCCCCTCAAGCAACATAGCGCCTGAGCTCCCCAAACATCAGGTTCCAATTATCTCAGTTAGACATGTCTACTAACCCAGAATTTATAAGGTAAGAAAGCTGGAAAGACCCTATATGAGGAGAGAAGCTAATGTTTATTGAACATCTGCTGTGAGCCTGGTATGGCGCTCCACCCTGTTACACATGTTTATTTTCTTCAGCCATCACCACCACCCTGAGGGAGGGTAACAGCCCAGGAGGCACAGCACCCGTGGCAAAGCTGGCGTTCAAAGCTGGTTCTACATGAGCCCAGGCAGTCTACAACCAAGCATTCCCAATCTGAACTTCTAGAAAGCCATTAACTCCAGAAATCAATCCCACTCCTTCCGTAAACCAAGCAAGGCTTGTAAATTAAAGACGTCGTAATCCAACGTCGCCACTCTAACAGATGAGGAAACTGAGGCCAGATCACAAAGCAGGTCCGAGCTGAGCACAGGACAGTGACTCGGACTCAGGCCAGTGTTCCTCCCACCACCCCAGCCCATCTGACAGTCACTAAGTCAGGTGAGGGAAGAGTGGGAGAAAAGCTGTGGGTTCTGCCCTCTAGAANGATCACAAAGCAGGTCCGAGCTGAGCACAGGACAGTGACTTGGACTCAGGCCAGTGTTCCTCCCACCACCCCAGCCCGTCTGACAGTCACTAAGTCAGGTGAGGGAAGAGTGGGAGAAAAGCTGTGGGTTCTGCCCTCTAGAAGACCCAACAAAGATGAACAGAAAAACACATCCACGGCCATGCACAGACAAGCACACAGGACCGTTCTATGAGAAAACAAGCAGGAAGGGGCCTTGCTCCAGGTCTGCCTCTTAGATGGCCACACTCTGGCTCTATTCTGACCCCCCTCCATCCCACACAGTGAGAAGTCCCTGGGGTCAAAAGGATGGGTCCACCAGGGACCCAGGCCCCACTCCTAAACTACAAACCAGGTATGTGAGATGCATTAGTTCCGGTTCAGAGCCACATGGCAGACTTTAGCAGTGGTGTGGGCTCCCCTAGGTGCAGAGGGCGGCCAAGGGCGATACACACATGGAGTCTGGACACATGTGAAGAATTACGCATGCATGTGAGCTACAGGATGAAGCCAGGATGGGGAAGGAGAGGCTGGGGCCACTCGCTCTGTGTTGCTGAGTTTCAGCACAAAACCCAGGAGTTGGGAATTCCAAATCAAACCCAGCTCTCCAGTTATTAGGAGTCTTTCATTTAGCTGCTTGCTGTTTTGATTTAGAACATTTAAATATTTAGACATGAATGTAAGCCTCCATTTGTACACTTCCCTGGGGTCTTTCAAATGTTAGGACATGAGCTAGACACCTCTCTAAATCCCCTGTACCAGCATAGGGCCAGTCACAATGCAAGCACTTGGAAGATGTCTGTTAGTAAATGAGCAAATCACTCTATGAATGAATTGAAGACTGAGTGAATGAATGCTTCTGCACAAATGTAAACAGACAAGCACCCACGCTTTCAGAGACTCACCAACATATCAGTGGCAAATATATGCCCTTGCTCTCAAAGACACATATGCCTCAACTTAATACATCAACAAAGACAAGTGCATGTTTTTACCAAACCAACCTAAATGCTCACACGTGTACTCCCACCAGGTATAGACCTACTCACCTAGGCAAAGACACAGAGGCCCACACTTTCCCTCGAAGATACCCCTACACACGAGCTTACACAGAGATATGATTGTTTGTATATACATGTACACAAACACAGAAGCACACAACTTCCCCCTGAGGAATCCAATTCCATCTGGAAATGCAGCTGCCTACACATACAAATGTGGAACAGTCACATAAATCCACACTGATATACGTAGCCATACAAAGACAAAAGAATAAGCCCAAGACAGACTAAAAGTTAGACAGCCATCCGCAGAAACCCCCGGGCTACTCCGGGCTCCCACACTGTCTGCGGCCAGAGGGGGCTCCTAGAGGAATTCTTTCTGCAGACAGGCTGAGGTATTCTCTCTCCTCCCCCACAGTCCCAGGCCAGAGCCCTAAGGCAGAAAAGCAGATGGTCTGTGCTGGCCAGGGCACCCCCTTCCCAAGTAATCTGCCCTCTGGCCCTGGCCACCTACTATACCCTGGCCAAGCCTCGACTGGGAGCTGGATCCTAGACGTGGCAGAGCCCCACTCAGGTCCTGCTGCCCCAGCTCCACTCCCAACAAGATGATTTAGGAGGGGCGGGTGAACAGTGCTTTTCCAGAGACTGCTTCCTCAGGAAATGGCTCGGCAGCAAGCCTGATCTCCAAAACAGGCGTAGGATGAAAACACCTCTGCTCCTCTCCAAAAACATGGGCCGCCCCTCTCACCCAGAGCCCCTCACGTCATTCTAGCCACAACATCCCAAGGTAGTGGACAGCAAAAAAATAAAAAAACCCTGGGGTCTTGCCTTGCTTCTGCACTGACTCACGATGCCCACCTCTGTAAAACAAGCCTTAGAATGATGTAGGAGCTTCAAATTCCCCAGGCAACTTTCTGGGCACGGGTGAAAGGGCTCCAAACCTAGGACAGTGGCCTTGTCTTGACCTTGTCTGAAGTCACAAGAGTCGTTACTACAAATACAGAGCTTGTGCCAGGAGTGGCTGAGGTGCCTGGCAGGGGGGCGAAATGGGGACTCAGGCACAGGAATGTGCTGTGCAGTCTGAACACAGATGGTCACCTCCCCTCTCCCTTCCAGCTACTCACCAGGCCCCCCAGGCCTCTGCTGGAGGTGGACGCAGGGCTGCAGCCCCACCGGGCCAAACAGGCTGGGAGACAGGAATGCTGCTCAGCACAGCTGGCTGGATAGGGGAGACTGTTTATTCTCTGATGTCGGGAACATCTCAGACAATCAGGGGGATTTGGCCGCTGGCAGCCCCTGGATGCAAGGCTTAGAAGTCAATTGAATCAGAGCAGGCTGATGGCCCAATCTCTGAGCAGGCAGTGGGGGTGGAAAGGAGAGGCCATCCCTCCGTGCCCCTCATGCAGTGCCATGTGCCCCTCAGAGCTCACCTACTGGCTCTGCAATGATGGGGCTGGAAAGGTGAATGAAGCTGAGCCCAAAGCTCTCACTAACAGTGTGGGTGTCGGGCGAGACTTCCCCTGTACCTGTTTCCAGCATCCAGGTGCACCCTGCTTATAAGACATGGCAGAGCTAACAGTCTTTGCCTGGGAAGTGAGCTCCCTTGGCACACCTTGAGCCTGGCTGCCCATTCCAGCCTCCTACCCCATCAGCCCAGATCCCTTTTGCTCGGACAGCTCTTCTAGCTGCGGCCTCACATTTACCTGTCTTTCTTATTATTTCAGCTCTAGAGTCAGCTTTGGCTCTGCCTCTTTCGGGCTTTTTCACCTTGGGCAGTCACCTCTCCAAGCCTCTTTCTTCTCCTGTAAAATAAAGGCAATAGTATCTGCCTTGAAAGGACATTGTGAAGATGAAATAATTCTTTCGATATGCCCATCATGCAGGAGGCACTTAATAAATGGTTGTGCCTTTCTTCCTCATTCCTTCTATTGCTACAGAGTCAACCTTTGGTTTTCTGGAGGGCCAAATGAGCCAGTGTAATTTATAACCCGGAGCCCTGGTCTCATCTCCCCTCCACTGCTCGCAGACCTCAGAGTACTCTGGGGTTCCCTAGCCCAGAAGACTTTCTGGAAGAGTGCAAGATGACCCAAGGAAACATCCTGATGCTAAGGCTGCGGAATACCCCAGAATATGGTGGTTTTTTTTTGTGTGTGTTGCCCAATTCTCATTTTGCACTGGTTTGAGTGCCTTGTGGGTATAGTCCAGGGTTGAGGACTGTCAAAATTCAACAATTCAGACTCATGTATCTGAAAACCACATCTTTATATATTCAATAAAAAGTTTACACCAAAAATAACGGAGCACCGGAGATGACAATGGGTATAAGTTATGGACTCCGTCCCTGTATTCCCCACAAGGCCCAATTTAAACTCTGTTAGACGAAGAGGAATTCATTGGTCACTTGAACTACCAGGGCTTCCCTCCTAGCTCAGTCGGTAAAGAATCTGCATGCAGTGCAGGAGACCCAGGTTTGATTCCTGGGTTGGGAAGATGCCCTGGAGAAGGAAATCGCCACCCACTCCAGTATTCTTGCCTGGAGAATCCCACGGAGAGAGGAGTCTGGTAGGCTACAGTCTATGGGGTCACAAAGAGTCAGACACAACTTAGCGACTAAACCACCACATTGGTCACTTGTGAAAAATCCAGCTCCAGGCATAACTGCATTCAGTACTCAAACATCATCATCCTGACCCTGTTCCTCTTCCCCTCTTGGCTTTGCTTTCCGGCTGTGTTGGCATCAGCCTGAAGCCTCCCAAGGCAGCAAGATGGCAGCAGAAGGAATGCAAGCCTCTTTCCTAGCAGCTCGAGAAAAAAAAAACTCCTTGGGGAGTCTGATTGGGTCACATGCCCATGTCTGAACCAATCACTGAGGCAGAGGTGCAGGGCTGAAACTCACTGATTGGCTCGAGCCTCAACCACTGCTCCCCCTTAAGTGTACAGACGGGAGAGGCCTTCAGCTTTACCAAAATCCAGGGAGAGTGGAAATTGGTTCCCCACGGGGAAGCTGGGTTCGGTACCAGGAGAGTGATATGGACCTCAGGGGACAAGAACAAATATCAAACCAAAGAAATAAGTGGGTCAGAAACTAAGATGATAAATGCTTTTCAAGCATACGTAAACCCTCTAAAAATATTATTGATGTTCTAGTTTTATATCCCTACAGACCTCTGAGAGGTGATGTGTTACAGACCTCTTTGGGATAGCCTGGACATGCTTGAGAACAGTAAGAACTACACCTTTAAACAGTATGCAGTCCATACTTCCCAGGAATTCGGACCAGCCTTGTCTCCTCCTGCCCCACCAGCAGGCAGTTTGACTGAAGTGACCAATGTTGCCAGGGTAGAAGGGCCTGTCAGCACCGCAGGCTGATTTCACTGGGCCAAAGGGGTTTAGGTTATCAAGTAAGTCTGACTCCAGTGGCCTCAGCCCTCTCCCCCTACCCCCTCACATGGTCAAAACTCCTCTCACCCTTGAACTTCCAGGGATTTCTCTCTCACCACTTCCCTGCCCCTTCTAAACTCTTACTAAAACCTGTTCTTAGGAAAGGCTTCCTCTTCAGTCATTTACACTTGTGTATGAATAAACATCAAAATCAATAATTTAATCTCTTAGGACCATTTGCATTTTGAGTCTGAGCCTTTAAAAATGAAACTTTTTAAAGACTCTGTCCTCCCCACTCCAATCTATTCTCAAAAGGTATTCTTGGTGACAAAGAATGAGACTGAAATCAACCAAAAAATGTCCACAAAATTCTCTGAAACCTTTATCCATCTGTACAGGCTTACCAATGAATTTTTTCTTGTCTGACCTCAGTCATCTTTGCTGACATTACCCTCTTCTATGGCAAAGAAATTTCGTACATCCTTTCATCCATTTATTCAGTCAACATGCTTTTCTTAACCTTCCACAATATCTTAGATACTTGGATTTACACAGATGACCTGGGCCCTGCCCTCAAAGAGCTTGCAGTTTTTAGTGCAGGAAACATCACTTTCACCACCAGATTTTTAATACAAGCAAAGCCTAGCCCAGTGGTTGGTATACAGTAGGCATTCAATAAATGCTTATTCCCCTTTTCAGGGCTGTGTTATGTGGGCACTGCAGTGGAATACTGGAAATTTTCTAAAAACTCTTTCCAAGTGGATAAGAGTGACAACAGGAGTGGGTGGAGATGGTGGTTTCTATCTTACTTCAGAATATGATGATTTATTTTGGATGTTCCAGATGTCAGGTTGGAGATTCATGCGAAGGAGAGGGGCTTACTCTAACCAGATCAGGGCTAGAGGCAGCCCAAGACACTGTCTCCATGGTGCACAGCCCCAGACAGTTTGAAAATAAACAAAAACCCATCCAGAGGTGAGAGACTGACAAAATCAAAAACAAACAAAGGCTGAGAGATGGAAAACGCTCGAGGTGGGGCAGGGTGGAGAGGAGGGGAGGGGAGGGCTGTGGAAGGGGATTAGGGAGAAGTTTGGTCCTGGTTTTTTCTAGGGAGCTGAATCCAGCCCCACCCCACCCCCTACCAAGAATCACCATGGCAAATGCCAATGAGGAGGGTGAGTCTGGCTGATTCCAAGTCAGGACAAACTTCCCAGGCTTAGCAACAGGAATGGGCTCAGATGGATAAGTTCTAAAGAAAAAGATCTGAATTGGGCTTTTCAAATCACAACCTCCCACCCACTACTGGTTTTGCAGGCAATCAGTGTTTAACGAAATAGAAATAAGAATGGGCCACATCCCTCCTCCACATCTCTCTCACACACACATGTACACTTATCCAAAAGCCCAGAGTAAAATCCTTCCTTTTGTGGTGGAAAGTGACAGCTCATGGGATCCTTGGCACTTCTCAGAAGCAGGGACCTAGCCTGTGAAAAGTCTACTTGCCACCTCCCATAACTGTCCCCTTCACCCCACCCTTGGCAGTGGCATTAGTGACAGAAGGCTGATGCGGTTGCTTTGACAAGACCAAGGCAGCTGGGCCTCTGATAAGAGGCAGCTCCAAATGAACCACCATCTGGTCTCGTCTGCCATCAGCTGCCCAGTGGAGCTCTTGGTCCTGAGGCTTTGTTGGCAAGGAGACTGGTGCTTCCTCCTCTATGAAACTGTCTGCAGCATGAACCCTGGAACTCTCGACTCCCAGAAGCCAATTTTGCCCTTTCCTGAGCTTGTTGGCCTACAGGGTCTGCCTTAGATGTGGAGTTGGTGCTAAACAGAATTGAGACTAGGGTTTGTTTCCTTCCTGCTTCTCTATCCCCAGGTACCCAGGGATCTCACACTATCCCCCAGGGCCCCACACTATCCCGTGACCCTCGTCCAGAGTTGGCTCATCTGCTAGGCACAGGGCCTAAAATCCACATCACAAAAAGGATTTAATTCCCTTTAAAAGTAGAAGAGGGACTTCCTTGATAGTCCAGTGAATAAGACTCTGCATTCCCAATGCAGGGGTCCTGGGTTCAATCCCTGGTCAGGGAATTAGATCCCACATGCAGCAACTAAGATCCCGGGTGCTGCAACTAAGACCCAGTACAGCCAAATTAAAGAAAAAGTAGAAGGGAAAAAAAAAATGAGCTTTTAAATGGGAAGGAAACATTTTAGTACATAATAGTAATGCACTCATCTTTATACCAACACAGTCCTAAAGTATAATTCTAGATTTTTTTTAGGTACAGGGGCCCATGAAGGCAAAGTGCCCAGGGCTCATGAAAGTCATAACGTGGCCCTGTCCTGGCCTAGTCTTCCCTCATGTCCATTCCAACCCTCCAGGCTCCCGCAGTTTCCTTCCCTCATAGAGAAACGTATCTGTCCCTGGAGCCCATGGGTGTGGAAGCTCCTGGAGGTCAGCACCATTCCTCAACCACCCTCCCCATCATGAGCCCAGTGCCTGTCCCACAGTCACATCAGGTATTATATAACCTCTTTTTTTTGGAAGATGGGAAAAGAACAGAAACCTCAGAAAAAGGGGGGTTAGTTTTTAAATAAATATTGTCTGACAACCCCTGGAAACTGCTCACGTCAGGTCTGTATAGTTGGACTTTGTTCCTATCCCCTGTGCTGCGCCCTCCTGAAACTGCTCTGGCCAAGTTCACCAGTGATCTCCAACTCAGTAAATCCAATAAATACTTCTCAGGTATAATCCCGACTGCCTGGCTGCATTTGACACTGCTCACCAAGACTTCCTTTTCATTTCTGACACTTCACTGTTCCAGTGTCCCTGGACATTAGCGCTCTACTTAGCCTGCTCCTCCTTACAATCGCCTCTGCTGGGCACTGAAAACAAGCGACAACAACGGCAGCTGAAACCTATCAGCTACTTGCTCTACTGTAACTGTTAAATTCTTCTAATCCTCAAAATAATCCTACATCCATTCTCCAACCACCAGCTAAAGTAATCTTTCTGCAGACCAAATCTGATGTCATTTCCTTGCTTAAAATCTAATGGCTCTCCCCAGCCCACAGCTTTTGAAGTCTTTCATGATCTGGCCCCTGCCTCTCTCTCCAGCCCCACTTCTCACCATAGCCTTTTCCACTGTGACCCTCTCCCGCTTTTAGCTTCTCCAGCAAAAACTCCATGTCTCTGGATGTGTCATTCATGCTGCCTGAAACACTTTTCCTCCACCTCTCAGCCTAACACTGATGGCTCTTTCAGGATTCAGTGACCATCCCCTTTCCTGGGAGCCCTGGGGGGCTGTTTAGCATGGCGCTCATGAGACTGACACCGAAGCCAGGTTCCACCCTCAGCTCTGCCACTTCCTAGCCATGTAACTTGGGCAAGCTATTCAACATTCTGGGACTTCATTTTCTGGTCTGTTGTGAGGGTTAAAGAAATCAGTACATGAAAGATGCCTTGTAGGCTCGGGGTGACCCCAGACCATGTTAAGATACCTTGCCAACTGTTTTCCAGAACTCCTTTATAATATCCTATAATGCCAACTGCACTCCTGAGAATGTCTGTTGGTCTGTCTACCTTGCTAGACTGTCAGTTCCATGAGGTCAGGGGCAGTTGGACCTGCTGCTGCTCCTATTTCTAGTGCCTGGTACACAGTAGGTACTCACATTTGCTAAATCAATGACTATAAATGTAATGCCTATGGACATCCTAGAGATACATACTCTCCAGAAAATGGCCACCCCGAACATGGAAGGAGAGAGGATGAAATTTTTCACAATGAATACACAGCAGCTTCGCATTAAGGCTGGCAAGCAGTCACAAAGGCAACTTGGAAATTAGGAAAATATCTTTATTATTTCTGAAATGTTCCAATATTCAATGTAGAAACCATGATAGTGGCTTTTTCACAACTTATAGAAAAATGACTTTTCATCTTCACAGAAATCTCCCCCCAAAATCAAGGCTCCATGATGGCTGACACTGGGCAGGAAGGAGGAGCAGAGAATACAGCAGGTAGAACCAGTGCTCTCAGAGCAGCCTGAGGCTTTTCCTGCGCATTTAAAGCTCAGGCTGAGTCCCAGAGACCTGCGGCCCCGGGAGGGAGGCGTGGCCCACACACACCTCTTAGTGGCACACTGAGGCCAGCCTCTGCTTCAAAGGCCGGCCACCCCCAGAAGGCCTGCAGTGTGGCACTTGTGGCTGATGGGCCACGATCAAGGCAGCTTCGTGAGAACGAGAGCAGGAGGCAGGCCTGCAGCTCAAATCTTTTTTCTCTAAAGCATGGCCAGGAAAGAGGCTGTGCGTGCTGGCCAAATGGTGCTCTAGGTTTAGAAATTTCCCCTTTTAGCTCACAAAAACAAATTGTCAAATAGTTATTATTATTTTTTTTTAATCAGAAAACAAACATTTGGTTCCATTTAGGCTGTAATCAGCAATTGGTAATTTTTAGAAAAAGACGACTTGAGTTGCTCATCATTTTTATCAGGTCTCTGACTCCCTTTCTCATCCGTGGGTGGGTGGAGGGGTTACAGCTGTAGCAGAGGACTGTTTGTTGATGTGAGAAAACTGTGAAAAGTGTTTTGCACTCGCATACAAAGGCTGATGGAATTCAAAATGACCCCACTGAGTTTTATGAGAAACAGGACTGTTCCTCTTCGGTGTCTCAAGTCAAAACAAGCCAACTGCCTAGTGATTTATAGTCCCCACTACACATTTTCTGCCTTCCAAGAAGGCGTTAGAGAAGGGCCGATGTCCACCAGAAGCAATTGTAAACACCCCACAGACAGCCTGGACACTTTGTTTTCAAATGCAGCGGGACTTTCTCCTTTGGCCCCGGCAAAAAAGCCAACTCCCTAAGACTGTTTAGGAAGGAACAGACAGGAAATCTCCCCCAAAAGCTAAGAGGGGCCAGTGCCCTCTGTTGACTAGAGTGGCGGAGAGCATCGTCAAAGGCAATTGATACATTTATGGCATATGAAAATTGTCCTGTGGTCCCCAAGTGGCCCCCAGGCTCAACCTGGCTGGACGGGGGGCACAGGAGGCACAGAACGAGTTATAAGGCACGTGGTCGAGGCGGCCCCCACACCAGGCCCAGAAAGATTATCTCTTCGCACGATTCCAAAAGTGCTGGAAGGCTGAGGAGTTGATGACACTCACTGTGAGCAGCAGCAGCAGATACAGGGTGATCATGACCGTAAACCAATGGCTGGAGACCCAGGAGAGCTGGCTGGAAGCCCTGCTGCAGCGGTGGGGGCGGGTTGGGGAACGTTGGAACAAAGAGAAAAAAATTTTTTTAAGGGTATGCAACAACTTCTGGCTCAGAGAAGATGAAATGATGAATTTCGTCCTCTGAATGAGCCATGAAATGAAGCTTCATGCGTGCTCCTTTGCTCAAAAAATCTGGAGCTGTTTGCCCTGGCACTGACATGCCTTTCACCAGAACAATTTCTAAATGTACAAAGACAGCTATGCAATGAGCTCATCCTGATCTTTTCTTTTATAGCTCCTCTTGTTCCTTTTATAACCAGTCTTTTCTTAAGCAAGACTATGGTATCTAAACAGATGACCTCGCTAAGGGAGACGACCAGATGGCGGCAGGTGGCACGGTATTTAGCACAAGGCTTTTCACTTTCAGACATGCACAGATATCACTCTGAGCAGGGGAAATCCTCTCTGACCCACTGGGAGATGATCTAAGCCATCCAAATGTGCAGTACAGAGACACTGCAGGAAGGAGTGGGAAAGGAATGGAACTTTCAAGTAGAAAAAGCCAGATGATTTTAAACCACAGGATACTGTCCCCCAAACTTAGGAACCCTGTACATATTTCCCAGATTTAAGGGGAGATGATTTTACTAGTTTATTGAATCCTGAAGCATAGAAGCCACTGGTATAGACAAGCAGGAGTTGGGAGTATTAACAATAACCCTTTCCCTGTCTAACCTGCTTACCTGTTGCTCATCCCCATGAGAAACTCTACCAACAATGCAACAAAATCTCAAAGTGACCCTCAACCCCAGAAAGCCCTGCCAAACCCCTAAATACACACTGCTGGAACAGCATGAGGAACCACCGCTCTCAGATTCGTGTGGGGTAGGATGGCCTCATCTGCTATTGGATTCAACACTCTAATTTTAGAGATAAAGATGAAGCATCTCAGGTCCAAAAAGGAGCAGGTGGTGGTTTGAGAGTCACTGTGGGAAGTGACTGAGCCGGACAGCACAGAATCAGAATTCCAGCTCAATCCTGGCCCCACCCTACCTCTCCGTTCAGCCCAGTCAGTGGATTTCAGCCTTGTGATCAGAGCCTAGACGGCTAAGGGGCTTCACTGTTCGGCTTCATTCAGTCCCTCAAGTCATTTGTGTTAACAAAGCCATTCCTCACTATAATATCCAGTGCCCTAGGGCCAGGACCACATTTTATTCAACGTATTCCTCACTCCTTACCCCTTACATGAAGCAGAGTGCTTTATGTATTTTATACACAGCTGCGGTTTAGGCTGAGGGAGAGGGGCCGCTGACAACCAGGAACCCACTNGAGTTTGATCCCTGGGTTGGGAAGATCCCCTGGAGAGGAAAATGGCAACCCACTCCAGTATTTTTGCCTGGAATATCCCCTGGACAGAGGAGCCTGGCGGGCTACAGTCCAGGGGATTGCAAAGAGTGAGACACGAGTGAGCAACTAACATGAACATGAAAGATAGACTTTAACTACTTTATTTGTAGATACCCTTAGGATATGTTTTCAAGAGAAAAAAAAGGAACAGCATCACAATAATGTGGATAGTGTGATTCTATTAAATTAAAAGGGAATAAGAGAGGCATCTCTGTAATTAGACGGAAATTGAAATACCAGCTTTACCATTTCTTATCAGTGTGAATGTGGGCAAATTACATCAGTTTTATCATCTACTCAGTGGGACTAATGATGCTCACATTGTAAGATTGCTTGGGGGAATAAATGGCAAAGTGATGCAGGTAGAGCTCTAAGGCCTTCTTTGATGCTCCAGGGCTTCCAATATGCTGTCACATGTGTCTGGAAGATTCTCAGCATGGCTGACTCCATCCTGCGTGTCCTCACCTCAGATGGCCTCTCCTGACAATTTTCTTTTCTTTTCTTTTTT
>SJYV01039179.1:35-37098 GCA_006410875.1 Neotragus pygmaeus | reverse complement strand
AAGAATTGATGCTTTTGAACTGTGGTGTTGGAGAAGACTCTTGAGAATCCTTTGGACTCCAAGGAGATCCAACCAGTCCATTCTGAAGGAGATCAGCCCTGGGATTTCTTTGGAAGGAATGATGCTAAAGCTGAAACTCCAGTACTTTGGCCACCTCATGCGAAGACTTGACTCATTGGAAAAGACTCTGATGCTGGGAGGGACTGGGGGCAGGAGGAGAAGGGGACGACAGAGGATGAGATGGCTGGATGGCATCACAGACTCGATGGACGTGAGTCTGAGCGAACTCTGGGAGTTGGTGATGGACAGGGAGGCCTGGCGTGCTGCGATTCATGGGGTCACAAAGAGTCAGACACGACTGAGCGACTGAACTGAACTGAACTCTAAATTGCTGATGGACTTCAACAATTACTCCAGCTAAATGATTAGCTATTTAGAAAGGAGACTGTGACCCAAATGATGGTTTATTTCCATTGACATTTCTTTATCATCACGTACAACTAGACTACGAGCTATGATAGGTTTTAAAATAAAATCATACCAGTGATGAATTCTATGACCAGCCCTATGTCAAGCACATTTTGAGCCTTAAATGATCACTTCTTTACCTCAGAGTTACAAGAGGAATGGTATTGGTCCCACTGAACAGATGATTTAACCAAGGCCTGGAGAAATAAGTGGCCTCTGTATGTGGCTCCCTATCCTAAGGTTTTCAGCACCAAAACAAGTCATGATATTTTGTCATTAATTTTATTGATTAGTTTTCTTTTCTACATTTTACTATTTCATTAGATATGGTAGGTATGTGGAGCTTTAAAATCCTGAACTAGATTTTATATACCTATAAAATATAAGTGAAATACTTGCAAATAAGGAAACAATCAATAACGTATTTTCCCATACCTACCTTCTGCTGACATTATATTAATTATCAAATTGTGCCTCGCGGTCTCAAAGGTACGCCTATTATAGGCCGTTATCTATTAGAAAAAGAAGGTCATATTAAAGAAGTGAAATGCTATTTGAAAAATGAAATTCATTAAGGGCTAAACGAAAATAAATTGTCGTTCTTTCCATTTTCATTATTTGTCTCTATACTTACAAAACATTCCTTCTCTGAACAAGAATCAGAGCTTTTAGCAATATTATGGGAAATAATTAGTCAGGTCTATTAAACATGCTAAAACAAGAAGTTAAAATCAGAAAAACCCTTTTATAGAAGACTGTTAAGTGCCAGTGGCAATGCAGATGCATCATTAGTAAATGGATTAACTATTATGAATTACTTACCAGAGCCATTCTAAACTTGGAAAAAAAAAATACAAAATATATTTCTGTGCTTTTGAATGGAACTTAAGGCTCATACCAGAAAGTACACTTTAAAACAAGCACATCTCTGTGTTGCCTGCATTTAGTACTAAACTGCATACCAAACAGTGAGGACATGTCAGGACCTCTTTGGAAATCATATCTCACAATGGAGCACAGCAGTAGGGATCATAGTCTGATGGCACATGCTCAAAACCACAAATCAATTCCTTCACAAAAAAAATTGGTAAATGTTTGTGGAAGTCAATGAACTTACATCAAAGTCAACTCAGAAAGAGCCACTGCAAACAACAAACAAAGCAAAGGCCAACAGCAGGATGTGGCTTCAAAAATCTAAGAATAATTAACTTTATAACAGATATGAAATCACTCAGACAGGCCTTCAGTACCTCAAAAAAAAAAAAATATTGTCTTAGCATCCCAGCACTGTCCTGGCAGTAATTGCAGCCACTGTTGACACTGAGATAGGAAAGGAAGACAACAGAAATATCTTGCACACTCAGAACCAGTATCCAAGATTTTAAGCATCATATATGAGCTTTAAATACGTCACCCTCATCAGAAATATCATTTGAGACAATAGCGAAAATCAGAATTTGGGGATTAAAAATTCTAAAACTTTAACAATATATAAAAGTACATATTCTGAAAAGTGTATTAGTCCACAAACATAAAAGAACTCTCTCCACAATCTGTCAGATTTCTTTTGGATTCAGTGACTTCTTTGCTGCTCTCTTCTGGGACACATGATCAGTGAGGTTCACAACCAAACACTAAAATTAAGACTAGTCGTTAAATAAATGGGGCATTATTGTTTGCAAAGAAGCAAAAGACATTTGGGAATGCTCATGAGTTTAAAAGCTTACTCTGTAAAATTTTAATCATGTTCTCAATGGAAAAAAATACTAAATATTATTTGCTGTAACATCTTAAAGCTAATGCTCAGGGAGAAAAAGTTAAACATTTTCAAATTAATTGTAAGATTCTTCTGGATAGTCTTTCCAAAATTATCAGAAAGTTCATTATTGTAAATTTCAGAATTCTAATAAGGTTTTTAAAATCATAGGTGACATAAGAGAGTGAAGAACCTTTTCATAAATCAGGAGGAAGGATTTTATTATCCAGATTTATATTTAATGCTTAATTTTAAAAGCTATAACAGAATGCAATTCCTCTATCATTTCTAATGAGATATTTAAATACTATAATATCATCTATCAAAGTGTACTTATCATGATATGAAGCTCTTCATAGCAAAGAGAAATGCACATGTGTACACTTTTGGATCCCTTATTTCTAAAACTGATTTACTTTAGATGCTTAATAAATATCTACTGAATAAATTATCAATGTAAGTGACTAAGTATTTAAGATATGCAAAATCTTTTCACTATATTATTAGTAGAATATTTTAAAATGCTGAAAATATGTTTTTATAGATGGATGTAAAATGAGTTATTTACAGATAAAACACTACTTGTTTAGATGAAAGATAAGCTGTTTTCATCATTTTTAAAGATATAATTTGATACTTATTCATAACCTTATATGCTGGTAGTAAGGTATAATGCACTCCTGTGAATCATGGCTCAACATATGCGTTTCTTTTCTGTCCTAGCTTCTTGCCTCTCTCCCACCAGAGAAACCATTTTGGATTTTGTGTTGATCATCCCATTAGTTTTAAATATAGTTTTATTATACATGCATGTGTGTTTCAAATACATTGTTCACTTTGATGGCTTTTGAACTCTACAAAAATCATAAACTAGTCTTCAGAGGTTTGGGGTTTTTTCCAACATTATGTTTAACGCATTGATTCATGTTGCCAGGCAAGTCAAACTTCATTCTTGCTGTAAGTGTTGACTGTGTGAAATAATTCCAGGAATTGTTTATCTACTCTCTTGTTGATGGACTTCTGGGTCTCGGTTGGTTTGTGAGTTTCCAATGTTTTCCTAGGCAAACATTGCTCAAGAAACATGACTGTACATGCCTTTGGGTGCTGGACATTTGCAAATGTTCCCTTTTTTTTTTGTATTTTGGTCACACCATGCGATCCTAGTTCCTCGAGCAGTGATTAAACCCCAGGTAACAGCAGTAAAAACACTGAGTCCTAAGCACTGGAATGCCAGGGAATTCCCTGCAAGCATTGAAGTTCATATGTAGACGTGGGATGGCTAGATCATAGGGTACCATAATATGCTGCTATGTAAAAGTGATGAGTCCAATTCCCACATCCACTGCCAAAGAACTTTACGGAGGGTAAAATGCTCACTGCAGTCTTAATTTGAATATTCCTTCTTATATTCATGAGAGTAAACATCTTTACTTAAATGGCATTTATGTCTTCTCTTTCGTAAAAATGTCTGTTCGTGTCTTTTTCTGACTGAAATTGCAGGTGTCCTTTTTCATATTTTACATACTTATTATTAGTCAGTTACATATATTTCAAATATCATCTTCCAGTTTGTGGGTTGTCTTTTCTTTGAAGTTTTTTTTTGATGAATGGAAGTTCACAAGTTTACTGTGGTAACTTGATCAAGTATTTCTCTTAAGTAAAAAATATTTAGGTTTTATTTAAGATATCCTTTCCTACCCCCAAATTCAGAAAGATACTCGTCATTTCTTACATTAATTTGTTTTAATTGGAGACTAATCACTTTACAATATTGTGGTGGTTTTTGCCATACATTGACGTGAATCAGCCACGGGTGTACATGTGTCCCTCATCCTGAAAAGCCCTCCCACCCCATCCCTCTGGGTTGTCCCAGAGCACTGGCTTTGAGTGCCCTGCTTCATGCATCAAACTTGCACTGGCCATCTATTTCACATATGGTAACATACATGC
Source organism: Neotragus pygmaeus (assembly GCA_006410875.1). Taxonomy (NCBI): domain Eukaryota; kingdom Metazoa; phylum Chordata; class Mammalia; order Artiodactyla; family Bovidae; genus Neotragus; species Neotragus pygmaeus. The sequence continues at coordinate 32,924 of SJYV01039179.1, read as the reverse complement.
TTCAATGCTATTCTCTCATATCATCCCACCTTTGCCTTCTTCCACAGAGACTAAAAGACTGTTCTTTACATCTGTGTCTCTTCTGCTGTCTTGCATATAGAGTCATCATTACCATCTTTCTAAATTCCATACGTATGAACTAATACACTGCATTGGTGTTTCTCTTTCCGACTCTCTTCACTCTGTATAATAGACTCCAGTTTCATCCACCTCATTAGAACTGACTTAAACGTGTTCTTTTTTATAGCTGAATAACATTCCATTGTATACCTGTACCACCGTTTTCTTATCCATTCGTCTGCCAATGGACATCTAGGTGGCTTCCATGTCCTGGCTATTGTAAATGGTGCTGCAATGACAGTGGAGAACATGTGTCTCTTTCAATTCTGGTTTCCTCAGTGTGTATGCCCATGCCCGGCAGTGGGATTGCTGGGTCATATGACAGCTCTATTTCCATTTTAAGGTATCTCCATAGTGGCTGTATCAGTTTGTACTCCTATCAACATTGTAAGAGGGTTCCCTTTTCTCCACACCCTCTCCAGAATTTACTGTTTGTAGACTTTTTGATGGCAGCTATTCTGACTAGTGTGAGATGGTACCTCATTGTGGTTTTGATTTGCATTTCTCTGATAATGAGTGATGAGAGCATCTTTTCATGTGTCTGTTCGCCATCTGTATGTCTTCTTTGGAGAAACATCTGCTTAGTTCTTTGGTCCACCTTTTGATTGGGTCGTTTATTTTTCTGGTATTGAGCTGCATGAGCTGCTTGTATATTGGAGAGTAATTCTTTGTCAGTTGTTTCATTTGCTATTACTTTCTCCCATTCTAAAGGCTACCTTTTATCCTTGCTTATAGTTTGCTTCATTGTGCAAAAGCCTATAAGTTTAATTAGGTCCCATTTTTGTCTTTATTTCCATTACTCTGGGAGGTGGGTCACAGAGGATCTTGCTTTCATTTATGTCAGAGTGTTCTGCCTATGTTTTCCTCTAAGAGTTTTATAGTTTCTGGTCTTACATTTAGATCTTTAATCCATTTTGAGTTTATTTTTGTGTATGGTGTTAGAAAGTAGTCTAGTTTCATTCTTTTACAGATGGTTGACCAGTTTTCCCAGAACCACTTGTTAAAGAGATTGTCTTTTCTCTTTTTGCCTCCTTTGTCAAAGGTAAGGTGTGAATAGGTGCATGGATTTATCCCTGAGTGAATCAACCTTCCTGACTTCCAACTGTATTACAGAGCTAGTCATAAAGACAGTATAGTACTGGCTCAAAGACAGAAATACAGATCAATGGAATAAAACAGAAAGCCCAGAGATAAATCTACATTTTTATATAATAGCTTAAAATTTTGCTAAATCTTCAATATACCTAGACATGAGTTTTGTATTTCTTGGGAAGTAAGAATCTAATTTTACGTTTGCCATGCGGCTGAGTTTCAGTCAATAGGCTTCCTTTTCCCTAATCTGTGATATGTGGTACCATTTCTTTAGATATATACTGTTGTTCTCTAAGGACATGGACCTGTCTCTGGGCTCCCTATTTTATTCATTGGTTAATTTCTCTATTCTTGTATCAATATAAACTTATGATTGGTTACTACAGATTCACAATAAATCTTGACATCTGGAAAGGAAAGAAATCTTACTCCTTTTTTTTTCCTCTTTAAAAGTGTCTTGATTTTTCTTGGTCATTAATTTATCAATTTTAGACTTAGACAATTTTAGTTGTCAAGTTTTGTGAAACCTATTGAGATTTTATTTGAACTGCATGAATCTATAGATCAATTAGAGAGAAAGTAATCCTTTCATGATTTTGAGTCTTCCTATCCCTGAATGATAGGATAGCTTTTTATTTATTCAGGCACTATTTAATATCAATAAATTTTTATAATTTTTCCCATACATACCTTTTGTTAGATTTATTCCAAGTACATTAGAATTTTATTACTAAAAATGGTATCTTTTAAAAACGTGCATTTTTCTCAATACTTATTTAATAAATAAATATAATTAAGTTTTTTATATCAATCTTATAACTTACTGCCAGGCTTTCTTAAGATTTTAATAGCCTATAGACTCCTTATATCATTGACTATTCCACTTCTTCCTTTCAAACACTTATAAATTTCTTTTCTTTATTTACTGCACTGGATAGGACTTCTAAAATATTCTGTAATAGATGTGATAAAGGGAGCTATTCTTTTTGTCCCTGAATTTAAATGGAATTCTCCTAGTGTTTTCCCATTAAAAAAATGATGTTTGCTATTAGCTTCAATATATAACCTATTAGATTAAGGAAGTTCACTTGTTTTCCTAGTTTGCTCAGAGTTTCTTCTTTCTTATCAAGAAGAGGTTCTGAATTTTAGTACATGCTTTCTTTTAATCTATCCAGGTGACTGTGCTTTTCTTTTTGAATCTAGCAATGTGGTGACTTCCATTTATATATTTCTTTCATAACTTAACTAAATATTTTAAAAATTATTTTGATAATAACTCCAAATAACTTTCCTATATATCAACACTGCCTTAAGAAAGCAGATTTATAGACAGACATCACTGAAAAGTCATGTTAATACAAACTTCAGTTCGGATGAAGAAACACCTTCTCTCAGTCAACATGGAAGTTCATATCCACAGTCCATGGCTGATTAAAACTTTGGAGAAAAACGCAAAGCATGTAGCCTCCTGAGAATTTGTAAAGTTACTACAAATTTCTGGTGGTAGAAAACATGCCTCCCCTGACCTGCGCAAACCCCTGGCAATTCCACAAGCAGTTTCAATGCTGGCACCCTGGTTACTACCAGTGAGTCTTTACAGAACTGGAGAGTTACGTTCAGGAGGGAGGGGACACAGGTATACCTATGGCTCATTCACGCCGATATCTAGAGGAAACCAATACAATATTGTACAGCAATTATCCTTCAATTAAAAATAATAATTTTTTAAAAAATTCCAATTTAAGATCTTAGAAGCATTGAGGCCTAAAACTGTAGTAGAACTCTCTCGCCATTAACTGCCAGTGTAATTCTGATTTTGTTAGGTAAAGAGTGAAACACTTTTAGCATTTATATCCATTCATTAAAAAAAAATTAATTCCCATTAAAAGGTTGATGTCATCATTGTTTTTATTGTCTTAATTTTTTTTTTTTGGCCATGCCACGTGGCCTGTGGAATCTTAGTCCCCTGACCAAGGATTGAACCCATGTCCCCTGCAGAGAAAATGTGGAGTCTTAACTACTGGATTTAACCACTGGACAGCCAGGGAAGTTCTTATTGTCTTAATTTCTAATATCTTCCAGGTATGGTGTCAGGTAATGATAAAAATCTGATTAATTATAGCACCACCATAACTCCCAAAGTCAAGGTCAAGCCATATCTGCATGGCTTACAGAGCCCTCCAAGATCTGCCTGTATCAGCATCAACACCTCTGTTCCTATCATTTGCCCTCTGGAATGCATGCTGTCCTCTAACCACCCCTAAAGTTCTCTAAGACCACGTGGTTTTGTTTATGCCTCCAAGATTTTGATGTGCTGTATCTTCTTCCTAAAATAGCCTTCCTTCTACTTAGTGAATTTCTATTTACCCCTCTTACAACTCTGCATCAGACAGCACCTTCTTATTATAACAGTTATGTCAGTGTTGGCTAAGTCTGAGTTTCCATTCCAGTGTTTCAGCCTCAGAACTGTAAGACATGGCAGGGGATGGCTACTATTCATTTTTCCACCATCAACACCTATCATAATGCTCAGTACATGGTAGGGGCTCGAAAAGACATCTGTTTAAATGCTTGTATTTGAATGAAGATGAAATCTCAAATTAAAATTTGGAGGAAATAAGTATATTCATCTTCTTCAATAGAATTCATAGGAATCTATTTATTTTAAATCTTTTAATTTTTTTCACTAATTTAGACTGCCATTTTTTTATATAAAAGCTGAAACAGAAAACTCTGTAGATGAACAGAAAGAAATGGTATATTTCCAAATGTTATTTCATGTATTTCCATGCATAAAATACTGAAAACCACTGGCACATAATTTTAACTACATTTGAAACTCAAATTACAAACAAACAAGAATATAATTTTACTCTTTCTAAGTAAATTACCTCAATGACTGTTGGTTTCCCCACATTTTCGGCTGTTGGAGACCCATAAAGGACTCCATCACTATATGGTGTCCTTTGGATATATCGAAGCCATCCAGGACGGTCTGGGTAACCCATTAAATTTGTGTTAAATGTTATGGGATCATTACTAATCTCACCTAGGTAAGAAACACAAAAGTAAGATATAAAAGTTATTTTCACGTGCTGCTTTGATAGTTTCAACAAAAATATGTCTGTCTAAAAAGTTTTTTCTTAACATTTGTTGCAAATTATATAAAACTAACAGAAATCCATCTGAGAATTTACATTAGGACCTCACATAAAGAAAAAAATCATTTTGGTGGTTTAGTTTGTCTAGAAATCTGATGCAACAAAGAGCATATTCATACAATTTTTTTCAAACTATCTTTTCCTTTCTTTAATTTTTTTTTGGGGGGCATGGGGTCACATAGCAGTGGAGAAGTTCTATCAGTGAGACAACTAACTTTCAGGAAAATCATGTTGATATGCTCATTCTTTTGAGAAATCTTNATTCATACAATTTTTTTCAAACTATCTTTTCCTTTCTTTAATTTTTTTTTGGGGGGCATGGGGTCACATAGCAGTGGAGAAGTTCTATCAGTGAGACAACTAACTTTCAGGAAAATCATGTTGATATGCTCATTCTTTTGAGAAATCTTTCTTTCATTAAACTCTGAACACTATCAACCTAATCTTAAGGGATATCTCAAAATTATAAAAGTATCATGAAAACAAAGATAATGTAAATCCAAAACACTGGAGGATGAGAACAAAATACCATATTTTGTTCTCTTCTNGAAATCTTTCTTTCATTAAACTCTGAACACTATCAACCTAATCTTAAGGGATATCTCAAAATTATAAAAGTATCATGAAAACAAAGATAATGTAAATCCAAAACACTGGAGGATGAGAACAAAATACCATATTTTGTTCTCTTCTATGATATGTGTATAATTTTCCAAAAGTCAATGTCCTAGGTAAGACTCTAAGTCTTAATGTAGAAAACCATAATTTTACAGCTATAATTATTTCTGTGAGAATACAGGTAGATGATTTGTCAGAGGTACAAAACTCAAGACTAGATAATCAGAAATATGCTTTCTTCAAAATTCAAAAATGAATTGTTTTCTTCTGTAATTAAATGTTGAATCTTACAATGGGAAATATCCTATAACAATCAATTTATCATATATCCTGACCATGTCAAATAATGTCAGAAATATCTGATTAAACATCTGGATTATGCACACTGAATAAAAAGAAAAAATTATTAACTTAACCTCTTTTTTTCCCCCCACCAAGAACATACCAGGTTTGGGGTAAGGTGGAAATTCCCCCTTAAAATACTCTCTTTCCAAAACATGAACAAAGAGGACGCCTGCGGAGGGGTAGACATTCCGATCAGAGTGTACCTTGGAGAAAATAGTGTACACTGCAAACAAAAAGGGAAGAGAAGAGATAGAAAGACAAATAATGAGGTCTGCTTTTGCAGAAACCAGATTTCACTACAGAGACATTTCTGAGAAAAATGAGGCAACATGCAAGATAGTTAAAGTTTGTTTTAGGACAAAACATGGAACAACTTTCCACTTGGTGTGTTTACAGACTTTCAAGCACTATGTAAGCAGAATTAGGCACAATTAATTTTTAAATTGTTATTAAATAATAAAGACAACCGTAACATCTCTTTGGTAATTTTTATGAAGATTATTACCAATGAAATACATCATGAGACATGATCAACTATATAATTGCTACAGTATCTTTTTCATTTTACCTTTTTTCAAAGAAAAGTATAAAGAGCAACTTTTAAATGGTAAGAATCTCCACTGTATTAACTGTTTGCCAGACAAAGCATAAATACCATTGATAAATATCAGGTAACTTTCAGAAATACTTATAAAAAGGCACTGGGTACTCTCTGAGTATTAGTTCTCATATCTCTCCCAGAAATGATTTATTCCACTTTACCTGATCTTGATATTTAATAATTCATACATATATGCTAGTCTATTATGCTATCTCCTAAATAAGCAATAACAATTACATAATAAAATTCAGGGCAAATCACTTCTTTAAGTGAAATGGGGCAGATTTTATGATTTACTGGTTCCTGAAGACACATGATGTGAGTACATTAAAATGACCAAATTGGTTTGATTAGTTTCAGCTTATCATTTTTTTTCCCTCTGATATCATCATCTCCACCAACACATTATACCATTACCCTTGCCACCTCTCCAATCTCTTGGTTTTCTATCTTCTTCTTTGGCTAGTGGCTGCAATTTTTAAACAGATAAACCCTATCAGGCAAGTTCTTTCTCTTAGTCACTGATGGATTTGTAAATGTAGTAATTAACCTTAAGAACCCAAGGCTGCTCACTCCAGGCTCACAACTAACTAAAAGCTCTGAATAGTAAAATAACTGACAGTAATTTTTCAGCATAAAAATAGGAACTCACAAAAAACATTGCTGGATCTGTGAAAACTTGCCCCTGCAGTTCCATGGATGGCTGCCAAAAATGAGGAACTGAACTAAAACATTTGGATGGTAGCTTCATGTATCCATAGCTTTACTACGGAAAACACAACTTCAAAAGCTAAAGTAACAGAGGGAGGGAAGCAGCAAGTAGGTGTAAACCAGGTATGTAGGGAGACTTGCTTCTGGACCTGTTTTGTACCAGCGCTAGGAAGCATTCCCATGGTTTTAAGTACCCAGTCTTTACCCAAGAGCAATTAACTCACCTGTGAATATGGTCTCGTTCCAGAAAAAAAAAAAAAAAGAATGAACAAATAAATCATAGAAATATAGTGGGGATGAGAACTGGAGATTTTTCACCAATCAAGATTCCAGTGTCCCCTGAAGTGCTAGGTGCTATGGAGACTGAAGATGAAGGAGACCCAACCCCTGTCTTCTGTGAGTTCCCCTTCTGGTTTGGGACACCACCACCCAGCTAAATAGGTATGACTCACAGAGAGACAAACTGCTCTGGCAAGACCTGGAAAGATGGTGAGGAGCAATGGAAGCTGGAAAGATCTGGTAAAGGTTTACGGAAAAAGTAGAATTCAATATGGCTTTTTAAGTACAAGCAAGATTCTGAAACTCAGAGATGGACAATTTCGGTGGTGAAACATGCAAGATACAATCGTGGGAGACTGTGGGGCCCTTTTGAGAAAGGGCATTAAGCCACTGATGCTAGATTCTGGTAGGGAGAGGAGAACTGGGAAGAAGAACCAAATTACAGAGAGCTGTAAACTCCTGCTGAGAAGTTACTTCATGCTATACAGAAGGGTGTTTAAATTCTAGATCACAACCTTACATCCAAAGCACAGGAATGCTTTACATAATTTAAAGAATCTCTTCAGAGTTTATCCAATTCATTCTTTCTAGAGATTAAAAACATGTTGAAGTCCAGCGCTGAACTTTATTTACCTTTGTTGTTTTTCTGGGCACCTAGGAGGTGTCTGGCATATGTGAATAATTTTATAAAAGCCTACTGAATGGATTAATACAATCTAATACATAGCAAAAGGTACAGGGAAACAGTTCTTATGTTTGTGTACTAAGTATATATAACACTTAACTTCTGTTGGGACCAAACAGGCGCCATGACAGGCTTCAGGGGGCCAAGGTAGGCCTGGGTCTCCTTTGCAGAAGAGCTGAGTTATTGTCGGGGAGGAACTGAAGTCATCCTCTGCTGGCACCAAGCCTTGACCAATCAGTATGCTCCCCGTAACCTAGTTTGAGCCCATCAGGATGAGGATGAACATTCCCTAAGAAAGCCCGTGCGCGAAAATCTAGCCAATTAGTAAATGCCAAGGAACCCCTGCAACCAATCCACCCTTGCTAACTCCCTGTCTTTGTTCAAAACCTATAAATACTGCTGTAATATAGGGCTCGGGGCTCTCTCTCTTGCTCCACTCCACTGCCTTGGATGCTGGGGGGAGGGGAGCCCTGGCTCGAGCTAGAAATAAATTCCCTTTTTGTTTTTGCATTGTCGTGGATGTCTTGTTTTCTCAGTTTTGGGGACTCGGACTGAGGGCATAACAACTTCAATTTCAGTTTTGTAACATATTAATTCCTATATGTGTATAGCAGTTTATGGGTTACCATTCTTCATTTACATTATAAACTACTAACAGTCTCCCTTAGTTTCTGCTGCCATAAGGTAGCAAATGCTAGCTTCTTAATCAAAAAGAAAGGTTGTTCATATTAAATAATATTGANCTTTTTGTTTTTGCATTGTCGTGGATGTCTTGTTTTCTCAGTTTTGGGGACTCGGACTGAGGGCATAACAACTTCAATTTCAGTTTTGTAACATATTAATTCCTATATGTGTATAGCAGTTTATGGGTTACCATTCTTCATTTACATTATAAACTACTAACAGTCTCCCTTAGTTTCTGCTGCCATAAGGTAGCAAATGCTAGCTTCTTAATCAAAAAGAAAGGTTGTTCATATTAAATAATATTGAAATGATTCTTTTTTCTATATGGCTTGTGGCCGAGCCTGTCGCTGCTTATCATCTCACTTCAAGGACTAGTATAGAACATCCCACATTCTCCTTTCACACAAAAATTTTTTTTTCTATGATCTACAGAGCCAAGCCACAATCTGCCATGGCCCTCCTGGGTTTTAAGATGACATGCACATTTCTTTATTCATGTGTACTCAATTGCCTTTCTGCAATCTGCTGAACTGCATACTTGCTGGTCAGTTACCTTGGCGACTCTGCTTCGCTTTAAGTATAGTGTGCCATTCACTTTGAGAAAAACATGATACAGATGTACAACACATTCATCATCTAGAAATGGAAAATGACTAAGCCACTATGTTTTGTTTGTGAAAATAATACTTCCTTTCTGTAGCATCAGTTTAAATTATGGGCACCCACACAACATTTTAGAGAAGTGCCCTTTACCTTACCTTTCCCATTTGTTACTTGCAAAACAAACAGCTATTCAATAGAGGCTATTGGGGCAGTATTTACACCTAGCTTCCTTTCAAAAACAACAAATGACACAGAGAATTCAAAGTGATGAGCTCCTATTCTAAACATGAGCTATACAAACAATACTGAGGGAGTCTGCACTAACACCAACGAAGACTGTTCCTTAACAGTGAACACACGTCGCACTCACAGATGTCTAGGTAGTCCTCACAAACAGGAAGTTTGGAGCATACTGTTTTCTCCCAAAGCAGGTTTTGAAAATCAAATTAAACACTTGAAGAATCTCTGAAAGACACGTCTCTGAAATACGCTGAACTGTTTCCGAAATACACAAGCATACTGCGCTGGGCTAATCAAGCTNACACGTCGCACTCACAGATGTCTAGGTAGTCCTCACAAACAGGAAGTTTGGAGCATACTGTTTTCTCCCAAAGCAGGTTTTGAAAATCAAATTAAACACTTGAAGAATCTCTGAAAGACACGTCTCTGAAATACGCTGAACTGTTTCCGAAATACACAAGCATACTGCGCTGTGCTAATCAAGCTGAGGTCACAGGGTCTGGTCGCTCTGTGTATCGCAGGGCTCTGCAATCGTCTACGGCTGTAAATCCATCACCTCTGCAAGCACATGCCATTGGATACAAATGAAACAGGAAACCAGTCTGTTGCTAAAACCATGCAAATCCATCACCATTAATGGTCTAAACAATTAAACCAAAAGTTCAACGCACAGTGGGTCAAAAAGATCATCTTCAAACCACAAGGGCAGCTAGATGTGCAAAGACTAAAAATTGAAAAACAGGTAGTCATAAGTTAACAGAATTTTTTAAAGGAAAAATTACATATCTGAGTTAAGAAGAGCAAAAGAATATGTTGGTGCAAGTGGTTGGGGTAATATTTCACCGTCCTGATGCAGCTCCAAAATCCCTTGTTAACATGCAGGCAAAATCTTTCCATAGAACTATATTCTCTGTATGCTTTCATCATAAGGCATAGAAACTACAGACCATTTTCAACAATGTATGTTATGTGAACATAGAGAGCCAAGAACCAAATAGCAGAGAGTGATGGCAGTAGCAATAAAGTGGGCCTCATGCTAGCTAAACAGCATCCTGTCTTTCTTTATTAATAGTCCATTTGAAATTTTCTCCCCATGGGAGCAACACTGAGATGAAAATAGGAGGGAGCACATTTGTGTGCTTCTTTACAATTACTTAAAAACAAACGCAAATCTGCATGTGTTAACCAAACATCAAATCTGAAAGGATTGTGGTGATACACTGCCAATGGATCTAGAGCATGACACTTCACAATTATCAAAATGAGTTTCTAATGGCATATACACGTGCACAGACATATCTAAAGTCCACTCTCCACAAAAAAGTCCAGAGAACACTTACAAGCCCTTTGTCTGCTGCAAGGAGGAGGAAATGACTATAAAGATAAACTGGCTGCTGAGTGTGGGACCAAGTCTCAGCCAGATTGAAATCTTAAAGCCTCCTTTCCTCTGAAATCTTTAAGAAGTCATAAAGGATTGTCAGTATTCACATCGAGGTGACCTTTATTAGGCAGCTATTATGTTGATCTCTCTCTCATAGAATGCTTATCAACAAATTAATCACTTTCAAAGGTCCACTTACATTACCATCTTCTAATTTTTTTTGCAGTTTAAGAAAATACGGTAAATTCTCAGTTTACCAGGAACCCCAAGGAAGGAAACATTTTAGAGAGCTGAGTTTTCTAAAGTACTTGGCGGTCGATCCTTTTTCATTATGGGTATAAGATCATCATTTAGCACATCAATTATTGCACTCCGCTCTATTATACAATGACGCCCTTATGGACTGTTTGGTTGTCTTGCCATTTACCGATCATGCTAGTGCTTAGCAGGTAGCTGTCTGCTAATGCGTTTTGAGGTGGTGCATTTTATAGATTTTCTGTTTTCTCATCTGTAGACAAGCTGTCAGCTGTCATTTCTCATTGCTGTCAGTAATGTTTCCTCTAACTGCTTCTCTGGGCCTTCTAATTTGCGCCTATTAATCCGCTGGAAGTTTAGAAACCAGACTACCAAATGAGGTGGGGTTGCGTATTAAAGTAAGAACAAATTTATACTGTCGTATCACTCACAAGGCTCTGCTAGAGCTGAAAAAAAGAAGCCTGCATCTGCCACATCTCTTTTAGCAACCCAGAGACCCTTTTGTGGCATATTTCCCGATTCTTCGTTGATACAGTATATTCTGAAAAGATGATTTTACTATAATTGGGAGCCAGCCATGATTTGAGGAGATGGCAGCATAAACTCTACATATTAAATGTATTCAGAAAAAAAAAAGTGTATCATAGAAAGCCTTTATTTAATCTATATGTTACATAAACAAACTGTCAAATCAAAATGAATGGATTTAATGTGCTCTATAAAATAATTCCTTACATATTTGCTGGGTGGGAAATACACTGCACAATTTAAACAAACAGAACTATTGATTAAGTGATCTATTACCCTTAGCAATAGCTAAATCAGTCCAAGATTATAACACACTAAAATAAGTAATTTACTAATAAGAAATTGAAGCCTGTTTACAAGAGCATTTCAATTTTGTTAATTTGCCTCTCTTGTAAGCTACTCATTGGGAAGCATGACAAGGGTGCCTTAACCGAGTGCAAATTAGTTAAATAAGACTGAATGTTTTTCAAATGTTCTCATTGCTACTTACCTTAATAGTAAATATTATTTGAAAAAATTTTTGGATAAAAATGATGAAGATGACTTTTAAATGTGTTTAAGATACAAAGATAATACTGAATAGCCACTTACCTGGTACAGCTTCTCAAATAAACTTTTGCCTAAGCAACTAAATTTCCCAATTCCTCAAAATCCTATTTATAGAAGAGACACTTCTCTGCTAAAGTAAAGAATTGGATTATTATTAAAAAAAGAAAGTTACACAAAAAATACAATCACTGAAAAGCTATTTTACTGTATGAGCTTTGCTGATAATTGAGAACTATAAGTGCTGACAGAAAAAATAACCCTTGTCTTCTCTTTACCCACTCCAGTGTTCTTGCCTGCGGAATCCCAGGGACGGGGGAGCCTGGTGGGCTGCCGTCTATGGGGTTGCACAGAGTCAGACACGACTGAAGCGACTTAACAGCAGCAGCAGCAGCAACCTTCTTTTATAGTTTTAATATATAAAAGCTCTTTAGTGTATACACAGCACTCCAAGAAGCTTCTACCAATTAATCAGAATTGATTGTAAGAGATGAATTCCATTTTGCTATCTCTGCATCAAGAGAACACATTTTAGGGTTTTCAGAGCCTGATATATCTATGGTTTTCTCCCTAATTTATTTTTCAATGTGTTATCTCTATAGTCTAATTTAAATTTAATTATTAAACCAGATAATGTCTATAGAAAAATATTTTGAAAGGCATCAATATCCAGCTGGTATACAACCTATTTGGCTTTTTTTTTGTTTTCCCCTCTTTAAAACTTACTGTGTGTTTTATCAGTCCAGCTTTATAAACCTTGGCTTAGAATCAAAAGCTTTTCTCGGCAGTCAACATCAAAGTCCTGAAGACCATCCATTCAGCAGTGGTCAGCTATTGTTTTTATTTCAGTCACAGATAGTCCACACTTGGGCTACAGAATTCATCAACGGGAAGGCATTAAATTGCCTTTTCAAACGTCATTCCTCTAAGAGATAGGACCAGTTTTCTTTACATGAGGTAGAAAAGAAACCACTACCTGGATCTTTTTTCTACAAAAAGCAGAAAGGTTACTTCCTGAGATTTTTCCTCCCTAACCAAAGCCACTTACTAAAACTATTTTTCTACATGGAGTTAAATATCTTGATTTTTCCATTGAAAGATCACATGTGTTTGTTCTGTTGCTGTTATTTTTTTCATAAATGTCAGTTGGAAAGTGATTGCAAACCATTTTTAACTGGTAATCAATAAACTTGGTCACATAGAACACTGCAATTGAAAAGGGCTTTATGTATCATCCTGTCGGGATGTGCCAAACACCTTTCTCTACTATGGGACAGATCATTGCGCTACTTCCTATTTGGTTATGGCCTCAGCATTCTACTCAACACAGGATTCCTGCTAGTTAATACCAATCAGAGTTATCATCCATAAAAACAAGTTCAGTCCTCCAATTTTAGAGTCGACAACATTGAACCCAGAGAGACTGAGTGACAGGTTCAAGCCTACAGGACTAGAAAGAAGAAGAGTCAGAACTTGAACTGGGGGTAGTTATGCATTTTGTTGATTTTGATAACATAAGGTAATACACCTGGTGGCTGTCCATTATTATACCCCAGTGCTTGCTGCATATAGATATTTTAATAATGCAGAACTATAATAACAGGATTTAAATCAGAGGAGGAGACCAGGAAGGGAGAAAAAGCTAAAGAGTGAGTTCAAGAGAAACTGGGAAATAAGAGAACGTAGAAAATGGAATTGGTAGATTCAAGATGTATTGATCATTTCTATTTTGAGAACTATAGTTCTGGCTCAGGTTCCAAGGAGAAAATCATTGTGAGGGCCAGTGGGAGCATGAAGCTTGAAGTAGGAAGAGATAAGGATCTCTTGGAGATTCTAAAAAATGTGACAGTAAAAGCCTTGGAATCGTGTATTTCACTGAGAATACCACCATAGTGGAGGATTCAACTGAGCTTAACAGCAGGTGAGAGAGTTATCTATAGAAAATCAAATAGGAATGGAGTCACATGCTGAAAAGAGGACAGAAAGTCTAGAGATCAAAGTTAAAAAGGAGAAACCAAAGAAAAGGGAAAAGAAAGCTGCAGGTAAGTGCAAAATAGTGTGAAGTCCAGAGGAAGGGTTTTGGTGATTTCATGTGAAGCAGCAGGAATCAGGGCAGATCCCAAATCCTTGGGAGATGACAGAATAGATATGATGCCAAATCTGGGGCATCATATAGTCATAAGTTCTGAATACTAGTTATAAATTCTCTTATAACTAGAAAGATTAGAAAACAGGAAGAGTGGATGTGCGGAAGAAGCTGAAGGCCCTCAGCTTGATTAAGGAACAACCACATAAGGTGGTGCTAGTGGTAAAGAACCCGCCTGCCAATGCAGGAGACGTAAGAGATGTGGGTTCGATCCCTGGGTCAGGAATCCCCTGGAGGACGGCATGCTAATCCAGTCTAGTATTCTTGCCTGGAGAATCCCAAGGACAGAGGAGCATGGCGGGCTGCAGTCCTTGGGTTGCAAAGAGTTGGACACAACTGAAGCGACTTAGCCAGCACACAGGCAGATCAAGTATTCAGAAATGAATCTCTTGAAGGAAAGAGAGAAAATCCCCTGAGAATATCTAAGGAGGGTGTGGGGAAATGGCTATGGGACAAATTGCTTAGATCCTAGAACAAGTGCATCTACTGCTTTTTAAAACAAATTTTTGCGAACTCTCCATGAGAAGTTACTGTCACAAAACTCTGTTTTCTTTTAGATATTAGAGATGAAAATTCCTTAAACATGCAAAGGTGTTCATGGGTTTGTTTCAAAGACAAAAGAGCAGAAGAGATCCTGGGAGGCTTGGTCCTACTGTGAAACCGACCTGGGAGTAGATTTCAGCTGAGGAATAATTTGATGCTATCTGGAAAAAACTTAGTGACCTCCAACTCAGAAATGTAAGAAGAAAATGAGGTAAGCCAGGAATCACTTCTATAAATACTAAGAAAGTCTTATATGGCAGTAAGTCCATTTTATCACAAAAAATTCCTGTTCTTTTCAAAGTATTTTTAAATTGCTGTTTTTTAATAGATAGTTTGATTTTCCCAAAGTTACAGAAACCAACCTACTGTTCTGCTACTGTTCCTGACCACACAGAGTAGAAATTTGGCGGTGGGGGTGAGGGGATGGGAGGAACGTGGTTAAGAGGGATTGTAAAGACAAATAATCCAGAAATATTAAGTGAAAGCTCATGATGATAATTGATATTTTTAAAACAACTAATCTTTCCATTGTTAAGTAAGTCTTTTTCTCCCTGATGAAATGCATTATTTCAAAGGTCCTGACATATTGCTAATGGACACATTAAAGATAGGGAAGAAAAATTTAGGACAATCAATCATTCCAGAGTCAGGACATCTTTTCAATAGAAAACAAATGCCATCTAATTATTTAATAGCAAAACATACTAATTTGGTTTTGCAACAAAAATCATTCAAAAAATCATTGATAATTAGCTAAAATATTTTATGACTTTATGACCATTTTTCTAAGGTTATGCAAATACTGTTTTAAGTGATTTATATTAAACATACTTCTTAATGTTTTTCAATGTTACAAGTAAATTGTTATAATAACTGCATTGCAATAAATTGTATAAGTGGCAAGCTTGTGACTGGATAGGTTAAAAACAAAGTATTATTTTTAGTTTAAAAAAAGGCAAAACTACAGCAAAGGAAAAAAACTGGAGAATGATGGATTAAGAACACAGACAATCATAAGTTTTAGATTAGGAAAATAAATTTTTTTCAGACTGACTTATCAAAAAAAAAAAAATTCACACATGACTGAAAAAGCAAAAGGACTACTGGAAGCGGACATTTACCAGCTCCCCAAAAGGGATTCAGATTATAACCTAAACTCACCATCTTTCTTCCCAGCAGTCATTTTTCTGCTGATAATAAAATTGTTGGCCTGTTTGGTCTTCCATTTAACTGTTCCATTTATGCCATCAGCACAGCTTAATAAAAAAGCTTTTCAAAATGAAACAAATGCACAAAAAATGAAATTAATTTCAAAATAAAATGACTATCACAGATTACCTATTACTTATTAATTGGGATCAGATTCCTTCCAGCCCAGCAAGCTACTGAATTCCATTCAATAAATATCTGTTGCATGTCAATACAGGGAATATGTGGGCTTACAAGGTCAAGACGCAGTTCCTGCCCTCCAAGGAGCTTACAGTCTAGAGGGACTGACACTTCATGTACAGAAATACATATGTCATATATAGAAACACATATATTTAAATATATAGTAATGTATAGAAATATATATATATATATATATTATATAATCTCTTCCCAAGTGGTGCAGTGGTAGAGAATCCACCTGCAATGCAGGAGGCGGGAGAGATGCAGTTTCAGTACCTGCGTCAGGATGATCCCTTGCGAGTAGGAAATGATAACCCACTCCAGTATTCTTGCCTGGAAAATTCCATAGACAGAGAAGTCTGACAGGCTACAGTTCATGGGGCCACCAAGAGTCGGACATGACTGGGTGAGTGCATAAGAGAGATGTAATATAAATATACATATATATATATGCATGTACAGAAATATATAGTATACTGTATATGTATAGCAATTACACATATACACACAGTGGTAGAAACCGTAACTGCTACTGGAAGGAAAACAATTTTCTCTGGTGAGGAACATTACGATAACTTTAACATGTCTTTTAAATCTATAGTTGAGTTTGGGCAACATTACACAGGCAGTAATGAATAGAGAATCGGAGTAGGGGACACTAAACAGGGGCCATCTCTGGAATGTAAAGTAGCAATCAGCATAAACCAGGGGTTGAAGAAAGGGAGAGTACAGGTGGAGTGAGTTATAGGACATCATGGGAGATGATACTGACAATCCTTTCCAGATTGCTAGGCGTGGGTGAAAAAAAGAATCAGTGATGGCTTTGAATTTTTGACCCGGAATGACACAGAACAGTACTCTACTGACTGAGTGCGTGCACATCTCTTCGTTTCTGACACTTCTGCGACCCAATGGGCTGCAGCCTGCCAAGCTCCTCCGTCCGTGGGATTCTCCAGGCAAGAACACTGGAGTGGGTTGCCATTCCCTTCTCCAGGGCATCTTCCCAATCCAGGGACAGAACCCAGGTCTCCTGCATTGGAGGCAGATTCTTTACCATCTGAGCCACCAGGGAAGACCCAAAAGGAGTTCATTTCTGGAGAGAGATGATAACTTTAATTTGGGATATGTCAAATTTGGCGCACCAATTGGATATCTAGGTGAAACGAGCTAAGAGGAAGATGGAAATAGAGCTCTGGTTCATAAGAGAACCTAATGCAGGCTTCAGATACAGATTTGAAGTTCATCACCAGAGAAATGATTGCTGAAGCCAAAGCCTCAGTGTAATTCCTTAAAGAGATCATGCCCTCAGGTAACACGTGTTAGACTGTCAGGCACAAGATGATCCGGAGAAGATACACGTTAATGTTCTTGGCTTACTTGCCTATCTTATTCCCAATTATCCAAACTGCCAATCTCACTGCTTACTTTCCCATCCTTCATCCTTATCTTCCAGACTTGATATCTGGGTACCATTTCCCTAACTACAACATTGGGTCACCATCTCATTCATTTTTTCTTCTAGGCATCTCAGATATGTTCCCTCTGGGTTTAGCTCAATCCCCAGATCCCCCCTGGGTGTACCCCATACCTCTGCCCTAACTTCTGGAGCTGAAATACAAGAGGGGAAGGGATCCACAAAAAGTGAAAGGGACAAAAAAGGCAGAGGAACATGTTAATAAATACATTTACGTAGCAAAAACACAAGACAATTCAGCAAAGAAGTAAGAGACAAAGCGGTCAGCCGAGCCTGAAGTGTCATATACATGTCAACAGAAGAGATGCCAAAAAGGAGTGTGATCAGCATCCTCGCTTACTGTGAAAAGGTCAAAAAGGATGAGAGCTCAGAAAATTCTGCTAGACCTGAAAAGGGAGAAGTTAGCGGTGACACCTTAAAGTGGAGTTCCAATAAAGTGATGCAACAGAAGCAAAAGGCCAAGACGTAGATGCAACAGATGCAGTGAATCTTTTAGGAATCCTGGCCCGAAGAGGGAAGCAAAGAAATAAAAGGATAGGGCAGACTGAGGAGCAGCAAGGTAGAGAGAAAGGTCCATCCTTTTAGTGTGGGGAGACAGACTGTGTTTATAAGCGGAGGAGAAGACACAGGGAGAGAGAGACTAGGTGTAAGGAAAAGGAACATAAATGATGGGACACAGTCCCAGAAAAATTAAAACAGGTGGGACCAAGCACATATAAGTAAAGAAAATACTTTACAAGCCAGAGAGTAAGGACGAGTGAAGACAGAGATATATGCTGGGTGTAGGTAAAAGGGCTAATGGTAAAAGGGCTCCCCAAGCCTAATGGTAAAAGGGCTCCCCAAGCTAGTGAATCAGAGATGAAAAGTTTATTTTCTTTTCAACTGAATTTTGCGTAAAATTCTGAACTTTAAATTACAAGACATACCAAGTCCCCTTCCAAAATGAAAAGAGAATACAATTCAAAACCCAAGTTATTAAAAATAAACAACCGAACAAAACCCCAGGTGATCATTTCAGTGATACCTGGGAGTGGAAAGCAAAGGCCTTGGCATCCCAAGTGAATAAATGATTTGGTTGGTATTGGATTTTTAAATCCTGCAAACGTTAAGTATGCTAATTTTCTATCTTCTAAAAGATCAATCTCATGGCTGATTTGCCTAATAAATGGTTTTTTCACCTAAGAACTGAAGTTATGTCCTTTTAAATCTAGATGAAGAATATCGTAATCATTTCCCAAGTAATTTAACATGAAATAGGGTCAGAAGGAGAAGAAAATGGCAACCCACTCCAGTGCTCTTGCCTGGAGAATCCCAGGGATGGGGGAGCCTGGTGGGCTGCCGTTTATGGGGTCACAGAGAGTCGGACACGACTGAAGTGACTTAGCAGGGTCAGAAGTGTTCATGATCTCTTGTGGCAAAATACCCCACCCCACCCCAATTTTTCCTAATTGCTGGGTTCCAAAGGCAACCTGCTGGTTACGTAAGAATCACCTGGGCAGCTCTCTAAAAATACATATTCTCACACACCCTATCAAATGCATAACAAAAAATTTTAAAACACATATTCATGATTCCATCATGGAGAGTTCAGCTGAGGTGGGTTACACAATTTCATCAGGTGATTCTCACACACAAATACGAACTCTAGAAGACCAACAGAAGCCTTACAGAACCCAAGAGTATATAAGATATTTGACCAAGGTGCATCAAAGGTGCCAGATGTAGGGGTAACCTTATTACTGAAACCTTCACTCTCTCTTAACTCCAGCTGGCCCATGGATGTAGCCAATTTGCCAGAACACGTAAGTGACTGTTGGGCAGTGAGAAATCTCAACCTAGACAAGATGGGAAGCGGGTGGCCAAATTCTCCTCCACAACTCTTCAAAGAACAGAGTATCTATGCGGATCTGACAAACATCACGTACATTTAAATCTATTACATCACTTAGTCCTGAGTTAGGTGCTTTCATGTAGATTGTCTAGTTCAATCCTTACAAAACCAAGAGAATGTGTTAGCATGTCTGAAGGTTACAGACACTTGATCCTATAGCAGAATGGAGTAAATCCTGCAAGCAAGCAGACTGTCAGAGTTCCAGACTTCTTCATCGAATGGGAAGTTGCCATAAAAAAAGAATGGGTGGGTGTCCACAGAGTACCCCTTTTGTTCCTTTCTTTATTCTAGTCCAGTGGTTCTCAGACCATGCTCTGCCTAAGAGTAACTGTTCAGTTATATACACAAAACTACACATATGTACTTTATAGTAGCTTAAAGGATTTAATAGGGTAATTTAAGTTTACGGAATTTTTTTGGTCTTACACTCTGGCTTTCAGAACCTCACTAAACCCATAAGATTTAATGCCACTGTACACCCTTGGGTGTCCTTTGGAAGGAATGATGCTAAAGCTGAAACTCCAGTACTTTGGCCACCTCATGAGAAGAGTTGACTCATTGGAAAAGACTCTGATGCTGGGAGGGATTGGGGGCAGGAGGAGAAGCGGACGACAGACGATGAGATGGCTGGATGGCATCACCGACTCGACTGACTTGAGTTTGAGTGAACTCTGGGAGTTGGTGATGGACAGGGAGGCCTGGCGTGCTGATTCATGGGGTCGCAAAGAGTTGGACACGACTGAGCGACTGAACCGAACTCAACTGTACACCCTTGCTGGGTGAACCAACACACCGTGGCTCATACTTTCCAGGTCCTGATAAGTACAGTCTACTTGACTTTTACAGACAAATTTCAAAGTTCAAATCTGATTGGTGTTTCAATTGTTAAAAATTAGAGTCAGGGTAAAATATTCTAAAGGGCTTCCCAGGTGGCTCAGTGGTAAAGAACCCTCCAGCCAATTCTGGAGATGCAGGACTCACCGGTTCAACCCCTGGGTAGGGAAGATCCCTTGGAGGAGGAAATGGCAACCCACTTCAGTATTCTTGCCTGGAGAATCCCACGGACAGGAGAGCCTGGTGGGCTATGGTCCACGGGGATGCCAGGAGTCAGACATGACTGAGCACAGCACAAACCACTTCAAACACATCTTACAAATAAGGCTCTATTTTACAGCTGGCACTGCTTTGCGCATGTTCATTTTTTTAAAGATTACATTGATCCATCTAAAGTCCTACTTTGACCACATAAGACCACAGTGCAATAAATCTCAATAAAAAGACAACTTCTTACGCCTCTGCTCACCAGCCAGTATCAATTAAAGGTTCCAGTCCCACACCTTGAGGAAGAAATCTCAGTCATACTGAAATATCTATTTTTCATTATGCATTCAAGATCATGGATCAACCCAACTAACTTCTTGTGTAGAAAATTATTATAATCTCTATAATGGTGACTATTGTCTTCTTCCTTAGATCTTGAATTTCCCCTTTAGTTCATTTATGCTTAATAAAAAAAACTTTTTGAAATTAATTCTTTATTGACTAAAAGATAACTTAAATTAAAAACAAAAATTACTACAATCTGTACATTAAGAAATGGAGGCTATTAACTGGTCGAAAAAAGCTAGTATTTTAATAACTTTGATTTTCACTGAAAAAGATCACCCATTTTTTTCTATGAGAACAAATTTCTTTAGTTAGGATGGGAAAATATGGCTCAAATCTTTAAAATATTTATTCTATACATTACATTTCAAGATTAAAGCTAGTGTTTAAACAGAAAAATGTCAGCCAGAATAGACTGGTTCTTGGACTCTTTCCAAAGATAATGGACCATCCTCAAAAATCCTGAAAGGAATTCCACTGTGTTCATTGGGTTCATGAGCTACAGTTGTACCTGGATGTGAGTTTCGCTCTAATTCATAAACACAAAGCAAAGAATAAAATGAATCTTGTGTTTACAAAGCCCAAACTAAGACAGTCACACAATTAGCTAACGTAGCATGGTATACAATTTAACCAGTTCTTCAATGCTCCCTCTCAAAAATCCTCAAAGCCTGAACTAATGCAATGGTGGCTGGCAGAACCTTAAATTCCCTAGAAACCATTCAATACTTAAAGTTTGTCTTAAGGCTCCATGATTCATCCGGAGTCTTGTAGCAGCATCTCATCTGGCCGGGGGGCAAACACTCTCTGAAGAAACATTACTCTTTCCCAAACCTGAATAATTTGCTGACTTAGAGAGGTGGGGTTTGCTATTTAATAAAAGCCACTGAAGAGTTGTGAATAGTGACTGATTGCTGATGATCTAATCAAAATGTCAAGGGACAGAAATAATAAATAATAACTCAGTCCAACATCACTGTTCAAGTAAATAGCAGGATACGCCAAATGAAATGTAATCTCATTAACATACTTACCTTAGAACCAATCTGTCAAGTCTTTCTCTGCCCACTGTTTCATCTGTCTCTTTTCCTATTTCACTCAAAGAGGGCACAGACGGGATACACAGCTCTTGCCCCCCTCATCTCTTCCCCTCTCTCACCATCCCCCATGTCATTATGTCTCTCCTTTGCCTTCTGTGTTTTCCCTTCCCTTTTTCATGCACCTATCCTTAGTATTTTGTAAACTGTCTCTTATACTGAAATCTTTTTATATTTTTCTCTCTAAAAAATAAGGCTCTCTCTAAAAAATGTCTAGCTGACATTATCCCTAGCTACCAAGTTTTGTGTGCTAAGTGCAAGGTACTAAAGGTTTTCCATACAACTACTTCAATCCCTACATCATCAACTATGTAAAATAGGCATTATTAGTTCCATTTTAAAATAAGAATAAGAACTCCTAGGAAATTATATGACTTAATCCCAGATCATATGTTTAGTAAGAGGCCGAGTTAGATTTTGAACCCCTTTCTTGGCTGACTGCAAAGACTCCATCATCTACTCATCAATACTATCCCCAAATGGTTAAATGAGGATGCAATTTGTGAACTATATATTTTATGTAATTTGAGATAGTATTATTATTACCAGTAGGTCCTCTTCAACTTATTTTTCTTTCTAGAACAAAATAAGTTTTCCCTGGCTACTAGATTAGAAATAGCTAGCAACGAGGAAATGCCCATGGAAATTAATCCTGTATGTTAGGTACAGACACAAACAATTCATTAAAAGAAGAAAGTTAAAAAGTTAGCTGGAACCTACAGAGAGAAAAATGGCTTTGCTGAGACCTGTCCACCCCAACCTCCAAGGGAGTCTAGGAAAAATATTCCCAAGAGAAGTGTAACTCCAAGAATTTAAACCGAGAATGCCAGAATAAGAAGCCCCTAAACTTTGTTAAAAACAGCAGAGCCTGGCAGGGCAGCACATAAATAGTTATTTAATATAATGTAAAGTTATTAGAATTTCATAATTTTAGCATAAGTTTGGTAAGATTTTAGGCTTCAGAGTGAAATAAAAATTAAGAACACAGAAAGGCTGGTGTTTAGTGTTTAAAATCAGCATCTGTGGAGACAGAGCACCCAGGTTCAAAATCCCAGTTTCTGTCCACTGGGCAAGTTATTCAAGGTCTCTGAACCTGTTTCCTCATCTGGTAAAAACAAAACAGTGCACACCTCAGAGAGACATTGTGAATATACGTAAAACCCTGAGAAGCGTGTCTAGCACACAATGACATTCTCAAAAAATGAGTTATTATTACACTTAAACTTCACTTAACATGAAGGAAATTTTAGATTTCTCTAAATGTGTTTTGTTTAAAAAAAAAAAAAGACATTCAAATGAAAAAACCATTGTCACTACAGTTGGCATTACAGAATACAGAATTCTTTTTTTTTTTCTCCTTCACAGTCAGGAGACATGAAAAAATGATATTTGTATGGCGGAGCGGAATAGACGCTGGAGGCTGCTCTCCAGCCGAGACAAACGCCCAGGGGTTCCAACCATTCCAAACTCCACAGGGCTGAGAAGATGGCATGTTAGCAAGTCTTCATTCCCAGTATCTGCCAAGGCAGACTGGTGGAGAGCTGCAGTTAACCCTTCCGAGGAAAGCCAGGTGTAATGAGAAGTGAGCTACACTGGCATCTGTACTGCCTGACTGTCATAAACTCTTAGGCATTTATTCTGAGAAAACAATGCAACAAAAGCAAAAACCGCCTGGGCACAAGAGTCAACTGTGCATCACATATCAAAACCGGAGGAAAACTGAAACATCCAACCAAAGAAAAAGCGCTGGTTTGATAGAATAGTTTGTGGAGAAGGGAGGGTTATCCACTTCTCTTTGTGGTTTTACTCTGTTGCTCAAAGAGTCCAACCAAGGCACACACTGGGTTTTCACTGACGGGATACAGTACTACCTATATGCGATCTCAAAAATACTAGATGAAGAGCGAGCACCACTGAGATCCTTGAAAATGGGATACATAAAACGTGCAATAGTTATATGCGTAACAGTTTAATGTCCCCATCTGCAAAATGATGGGACTGTTTTGAAATTATTAAAATTAGTGAAAGGTAGAATACAAAACACCACACAGACTGAAATCTAGCAGTGCAATCTAGTGGGAAAGGATTAAAAGGCAAAGCAGGAAGAGCGACTGGGCTCAGGAAGTAAAACTGTAGGCAAAAATTCTGAACAAAATAAAAAGACACAGTAATACAGTAATGATGAGTGCTTATTTGAAACTGCCATTATTTTTATTATAGAAGCCACACAGTTTCACTGTAATACATCCAAAGAGATAACCAGGAGGGTGTGAAATATAAAAGCTCCTTCCTACGTATCTATTGCTGTCTCTCCAACAGCACTGTTAAGGGTATCCCCTTCCGACAGTCCTCACATCATTCCATAGTCTATGCATATATAAATGTATGTTTGTACAAAACACATGTATGTACACACATACCATGCTTTTCTTTCCATGATGTGATCACACTTTTTTTCCCTAGCATATATCTTGACATGTTTACATATCATCACAATTTAAGACTGTATAGCTTTACGCTTCGTGGCTCAATCATAATTTATTTATCATGACCTCAAGCTCCTGATCTTTCCCTTAAAGTTTGGTCTTCTTCCGGCATTCCTTATCCTGAGAAGGGCATCACCATTCATTCTCATGAATACAACAGAAATCTAGAAATCATCCTTGATTTTTTTTTTCCTAGAGAAATCATCTCTGGTAACTCTGCACCCAAAATTCACCCCCTGACCCACTCCTATTGCTGTTTTACCCCTCAGCATACTTCACCTGCCCACCACCACTCTAGCAAGGGAGATCGTCTACTCCTCTCTGCTCTGGATTACTAAAGCAGTCTTGGAACTACTACTGCTTCTATCCTGAGCCCCCAATCCTTTCATCACAATGCAAAGCGCTCTTTTTGAAACGCAAATTTGATCAAGTCCTGCTGAAAGCCCTCCAAAGAGGTAGGTTTTAGATTTTAGGATGAAGATTACACTCTTGAAGGTGGTCTAACGGGTCCAGCAAAATTTGCTCCCTGACCCCTACATCCAGTCTCTTCATACTGTGCTCCCCTTCTACCCGGGCACCAACCTCCCGGGACTTTCCAGAGCACCTTCTTGTCTGCTGGGGTGCCCTGCCACAGGGCCTCTACAGGGCTCTTCCTTTGACCTCTTCACCTCACTCACATCTACTCATCCCTCAGGTCTGAGTACCTTCTCAGACAAGCCTTCCTTAAATGGCCCTGACTGGCCAAATCCCCTGCTTGGAAATTCTATTAGTATTTGTAACACTCAGCATAGTTCTAAGAGCACATTGATTTGTGTGACTGATTAATCTTTGTCAACACCCTAGTATAAAAGTTCCCTAATCTAGGACCATGTATTCCACAGCATTTAACACAGTCTCAAAACCAGTCAACACTCGAAAAATAAATGAATAAAAGAAGTACTAGTTAGAAAGAGGAGCCACTATTTTTTCTAATTTTTCATTGACTGCTATCGATATAAACATCCTTATACTTTTATTTTTCATCACCTAAAGGAGTATCTTTGTAAACTAAACTCCTAGAATTTCAATGGCTAACAAAAATAACGTATATCTCAAATCTTGATAAGCACATGTAGCAACCTGTCTGTTCTGTTTCTACTTCAGCAGTACTGGCCTTTGATTAGAATCAGCTCTGTAACTACAGAAGATGAAAGATGTTAAAGTGCTACATCGATTAACTCTTTCAGAGGAGAGAAAAGCCACTGTTATTTTACTGCACAGCAAGGAACACCAATTTGCTAAGGAGAAAAGAAAAATGAAAAACCTTGGAGCTAATTTTTCTCTCCCTCTGCATTCCAAGGTTAAAAAAAAATCAACTTTTACTTCTGTGCCTATTGCTGCAGAAATCCCAGAGAACTAAAATATTTCACTTTAACTGCTATAGCAAAATTAACTGTGATCTCTTCTTTCAAATTGACTGTGAACTCCAAACCTCCATAAGAATCAAAGTGGTGACCAAGTGAATGAGTGGAAAGCTAAAGAATGGAAAAGAATTTACACTGGAGCTGCCTAACTCCTAAACATTTTTGAAATGAGAGGTTTCATTTGTCAGAAAAGAGAAATGTCTGCCTTCTGTGTCACAACGTAAGCCAGGGCAATATCTGTGGTACAGAATGCCAAAGAGCTAGTCTAAAATACCTGATTAGTCCAAGGCAATTAACTAGAAAATGAGACATGCTAAAGATGAGTGCTTTTAAAGTGATGAAACACATTTAAAACACTGTTGTACAGACACTGCGTAGGAATTCTCAGATGAAGACATAAAACATAAGATTTTTACCAAAGTGACCCAAGAAGAAAACAGCACTTTTCTAATATTGAGTTTGGCAAGAATATAACATTAACAAGTATACCAGCAGTACATGTTTCACAGCAACCTGCTTATTTCCTAAGGTAACTTACTGAAGTTTTAAAATTTAAACACTGGGGATTATTTACTTCCCAAACCCAGCAGCAGGAGCAAGTATTGCATTCAAGGAATTGCAAGTAGCCGCCTGCAGATCAGGTGCACGAGCGTTGACAAGCCAGGCACTCAAGCTTTGAGCATTTCTCTCTCGGAAATGTGAGCTCAGCTCAGGAACGCCTGTGGCATCTTCAACAACTGGGAGCTGGGCCATCGGCCATCGAAAGCTGCCCAGTACATTACTACAATCCCACAGAAGTGCATCACACTTTTATAGAAGATAGAGAAAATAAGAAGAGAACATGTTTAACATTAAAAATACACTTCACATATTCAGGGTTCGAGTGACCATATCTCTGACCTCACAATCTGAGTGGAGGAGAAAGTTCTGGGTGTGGGGAGAAGGGACAGGAGTAAAAGAAGCGTGACAACGCTGATTTTAAAAGATGCCTGAAGAATGGTGTCTTCTTTCTTCACATTTGTCATCAGAGTCCCCTTAAGTTTTCAAGGGTCACTCACAGGCATAAACATCGTCACCGTGGAGTGAGACGTGTTGGGCTTATCACTTCTTAGAACGGAGGTCCTGCGTGCCCACTCCACTAAGGAACTTTGAGCAATCCCATCTTCACAGTGGGAGATAGTAATCAAAATAAACAATCCATAGGCAGGTGGAAGGAAAATCTGCCCCAAGACATGTTTGAGACACGAAGCCGGTGCTCCGAGGGCAGTGACGAACGAGGCTCACTTCAAAGGGAGTTAAAAGAGCACAAGGTCAGCGGCCTCCTTTTGATTGAAAGGTTTTCTTTTCCAGTGAAAAGCTAAAAATTGTAACTGTTATGTATTACAAGGACATAGAGGAAGGGACTGCAGAAGGAAGAAGAATGGCCTCACGTTTCCCCCGGGTAAGAGGCTCTCGCAGCGTAGGGCTCAGCTGTCCTGTACCAGCGGCTGGCAGCAGTCTGCTCCCCCTTAACCCAGGGCGCCCCCCGGGCACCCGCAGCGAGAAACACCAGGGAAGGAACAGCTTCAGGAAGCAACTGAAAGCCACTTTAGTTCTCAGATTTTCACATTTGAAATGAAATGAGAAGGGAGGAAAGGATGCGTTAAAATGTCCAATTGCAGCTGTTTTCAAGTTGTAAGAAATCAACCTGCAACACACAGGACTACTCTTTCTTTTAGACAGTTGATCAGAAAAAATAAAATGTTTACAACGCGACATCAGTGTATCTTTGCTGTCCTGCACTAAAATGTTATCATGGCCTCAAATTAAATATTCATTGCAAGAAAGATAAATATTTCTGACACTTGAAAATAAGAGGCCAAGTAGAGGTGCTAAGCTGATTCCCTTCTCGAGCTTCACTGTTAGATCTCAAGTTGAAACCCATCTCTATCTTTCACCCATTACAGCTGCTTCTGCTTTCTGAAGCAAACAGAAGAGCGTTTATGTCTACTTTTAGTCTTTAAGTTAAACGTTTCCAGACCCTTTGAGGATACCTCCCCTATGACAAGATTGCCAGACCCCTCACCATCCCCACGGATTGTTCTGGAAGTTGTCTAATTTGTCAATGTCTCTCTTTAAATGTGACAGCCAGAAATGGACACAATACTACAGATGTGGTTAATTAGAGCAGGCTACTATTAATTTTTGTGACATATGGACACTATACTATTACTGGAATCTAAATTTGATTTTTTTTTCTAAATTTTGCAGCCACACCATGCCACTGGTTCATATTAAGTGTCCTTCTTCTCAAAAACTGCTACCATATAAAGTCATCTCCTTCCTTTATACAAGCTAATGAATTATGAGGCATTTACTGCTACAAAATATATTTCTGAATAGCACTGCAGCCTACTTAAACCATATTAACTCTCAATTCTGTTATCTATTTGTAATAGACTTTTTTGAAGTCAATGATGGATTTTAATGCAAGCATCTTAGAACTTCATCAAAGTTATCCATAAAAATGTTGAAAAAGAGAAGACCAAGGGCAAAGGCTTGTGATCCTTCACCTAGGACCACTCCCAGACCCAAACCCAGTAACCAACACGGATTGCCCCAGGCTCACAAAGCAATCCTGCTTGTCTATACAGCATCTTACATATGAAAGCCTCCGAAAAGCCTTGACAAATGCTTAGCTGAAAGCAAGATTCGCTTATCTTTCAAAGCAAAGTGTAAAAAATCTACACACATGAAAATTAAGAGTCAAGTGAAAATACATAAGCACATGGAACAAAGACTAGAAGGGAAGGCACATCAGTGCAAATGTTTGTTCTCCTGTCAGACTGTGGAGACTATTTCTTATTCAACACAGTCTTTACTATAGTTACATTGTTTGAAAACCTGAAGTCCCCGGAATTCTGCTTAGACAGAAATGTGCGTGGAAGCTGTTCAGAAGCCATCCACGTGAAACAACTTTAAGAGCACTGAGCCTCTATCTGATTCCACCATCCTGAAAATCCCAATCAGGAAAACCAGTCACTTGAAAAGACTTGTTGATCTTTAGAAACACTAGTTTCTGTTTTTCAATTCTGCAGTGCTGCTTGTGGCTTAATATATCTGGAAATCAGGAAGGCAGCAAACTGAAGAAGTGCATCCTAAAGTTTAGGAAAAGCCTCGATGCATGTGTGTTTGCCCATGTGTCTATCTGTCCATGTCTCTCTGTCTGCCTGCCTGAACACCCATGTCTGCCGGTCTTTCTGTCACGTCTCTGTTAGAGAAGCTGGAAAAGACAGAAAGAAAACAAAAAGCATCAGGATAATATTTCCGTGAAGCTCTGGACTTCACAGAGCTCCAGCCCAAAGATCTGCAGCGGACATGTAAACATATGTTATCTATTCACGTAGAGTCCTTTTTTACACCAAGAGGGGGTAATAAGATCAACAACAGAATCTACCCTTGGGTGTTTAGAACTGAGGGAACAGTAAGTTAAAAAAAAAAAGGGGACCAGACAGAGCAAGCATGGACGCTTAGTAAAAAACAATTAAAAACAAAGTGTCTGGTTATTTTAGAGAAAATGAGATCCATAAATACTGCACTTCTTAAAACCCCGACCCATCTAAATAACTGACAGAGAATTTTTTAACATGTCAAGGTTTCTTCACTGCTTCAACATTGTTATTTCAAGCCTGGTTTACATCAGTTAAAACCAGTGCTAGAAACTGGATATGCGTTATCTTTCTCATCAGTTTTCTCTGGTGCTGTCCCTTGCTAATTTTCAAATCCGAGAGACAAGTGAAAATTCCACTTTGCTTAGAAAAACAATTTGCCGACCACACTAGAATTTAAAGTAAATCGATGAGGTCGATCAAGTTTTTAGATTTATGGCAAACTCTTTATAATAAATGGATAAAATGATCGAGTATTAAGTCCAATTAATGTTTGACAACTGAAAATTTTACTTTGCTGAGAAATAAATTTTTCCTATCACACTAAAAGTTAAGTCAAATGCATGTAGTAAATCAGCAGATTCATAGATCCAAAGCAAACTGTCATCTAAAACAGATAAGATGTCTAACTACAAAGTCCAGTTATGGCTTGGCAAGTGAAAATTCCACTTTTTATGAAATACATTTTTCCTACTCTAGACATTAAGCTAAATACAAGAGGTAAATCAATAGCTTCACAGATACATGGTGAATTGTCTTAAATAAGTAAAATATCCAATTAGAAAGCTATTATTTGAAGTTGGGTTTGAAATACAATTTTCCTACTACACTTGAAGTTAAACACAGGTAGTTAATCAACAGCTTCATAGATCCACAGGAAATCTCATTAAAATGTATTAAAATGTTCCCATACAATGCCCAGTATTATTTGATAAATGCATATTAGCATCTCTTTTTGCTATGTGTGTAATCTTGTGCAAGACGTGTTAGAAACAGATAACACCGGGAACAACTATCTGAGAAAATCCAAAATTCACTTATGACTTCAAATATCAAGAGTGTTTTAAATTCTTATGTATTTATGTGAGGGTGATTTTTTAATGTCGTTCTGTGCTTTAGGTAACATGAAAATGTCATCTCAAGTATTTACCTATTAACACTGTATTTTTGTTTTTATGGTTAATATTGTTTTGCTGCTTTAGATTAAAATTTTTTTCTCAAAGTTACTTTTCTATTGTTGCTTTTTTCCTTAGAAAAATCTATTTCTAAGCAAAGTAAAAATTTTTTCATATATATAGAATAAAAAATACAAAGATATATACCAGATTACTGTGTGTGTGTGTTAGAACAGTGAGATCAGAGGAAACTCTCAGCTCTTTGGTTTTAAATATTTTTGTACTAATCTTCATCTAAATTTCAATTAGAAAAAGTAATCACTATTATTTCCATTTTTAAAAAGATTCTGAAATTTTAATGTTATTTAGATAGCTAAGGCTCCTTGAAGAGAAAAAATGGAAGAAATTAACTTGATCCCATTTTTAATATTTAGAAATTATACATGTGCGACTCTAGGAAAAATATACATTATTTAGGCATGTGTATATGTATAGAGAAAGTAGAGTCTATAATGTTTACTGGGGTTGTCACAGGATAAAGAGGTTACAGGTGATCCTGATTTTCTTTTTGAGTCTTTTTTTTTTTTCCAGTTTTCTGGAGTTTTTCCCCCTAAATTTTGTACAATGAATAGAATTTACTTTTATTAAGATTAACACTAAAGCTGGGTTTTTTCCTCCACCCCACTCCCCCTCTCAAAAACAGTCCTGGATAACATTCTGAAATAAAAATTCAAATAAGTTCAAACTTGTTTAAACTTTTTTGATTTTTAAACCTGAGTTTTTTCTATCACCTATCCTGTCTTTTAATCTCATTTTTTAGAAAAAGAATGTCTATTAATTACCAAACAACTAGATGAAGTAACTTTCCTGGATTTAAAAAAGTGTAAGAATTTGAAGGTCTGGCGGTCACCAGGATGGTATTCTAGAAAACATAAGAAATCCTGAAAGCATTCAACATTGCCGGGAAGAGTGAACATTCTAAGCATGGAAAGACACTGAGGCACTCCTAAACACTTTAATTATACTCACCCAACTTCCTAGGAAAAATATCTTTCAGTGTTGGAAATCTGCACTTGATTTATTCATATATCTGATGGTCAATATTTTATTTCTGATTAAAAAATAGAGTTTCAATAAATGTGCTAGAGTTTTGTTTACTCTTAGAAAGGCTGGCTTTAACTGAGATCTCTACCATTCTGTCATCTACAACGGGTCAAATTCTTATCTATCCTTTATGTACAAATTAATATGTAGCAATGTTACTCAAATCTGCTATTTCAGCCTTTAAATACAAATCTCATCTGTGTCTCAGGAACCGCAGTTGTAGACAATTGGTTTTTTCATTTTAAAGTTCTTTTAACTAAGATTATCAACAGATTTTCCCTTTTCCTGGTGCCTAACACTTTACTAAATTGAAATCCACGTTAAGGCTTTTTTATTTCAGCTCCTTCCTCATCAGTATTTTAGTCTCGTAACTCATTGCAATTTTCTCTAATGTAAAATATATACGTTTATAAACATAACACAAATATTTGTGGCCAAATCTTGGCAACGCACTTCAAAGGATTAAACTTGCGGTTACCGTGACTAAAGGTATTCATTTACCCTACAAGATTTAGAAAAACGTAACATTGCAGGGAGATCCTTGTCTCTGCGTAAACCTTGTAATCATCACCAAAAGGCCGTAGCTGGGAGTCTCCGAAGCCCGCCAAATACACTGGAGGCATCCACAGCTGTTTTTAATTGTTTCGCTTTCTCGAAATAGTGTACTTGGTGGGGCAAACCGTTGTGTTTGCAGCGTCTCCGGCCCCCAGCCGAGGTTAGCCCCTGACCTCAATGCCCTGTTTAGCTCCTAGCATTTCACGAGTCCGTTTCCCTGCTCCGCAAAACCTAACAAAAAGGAGATTTCCCGTTGCCGAGAAATTCGCTTAGGCAGAAAGGAGAATTAGGCGTGTCAGATGCATATTTTTATGTTCCCTCCAGATCGTATTCAAGAAAAGGGGGGAAAAAAGATGTGGTGTGTTGGCAAAGCTGGGCACAGCTCGACACCCATTTCCTATGGCTCGCCTATGGGCCACAGAGCCCCATGGGCAAGGTAAGCCCCCAGCCCCCAGATGGTCAACGACCCCCCGCCTCTGAGGCAGGGATCCGGAGAGGTTCATCACGCGGACTGCTGGGGATGGGTGGGGGGGCAATGGGAATGGAAACTGGAGATGGAATTTTGGCGCTGCTGGGCAGGGAGGGGCCCGCCCGGGGCGCAGAGAAAAAAGGCCAGGGGTCAAGCCTGGCAAGAGAAACAGGGCTCCAGAAGTGGGGTGCGGGGCATCTCGGAGGAAGCGTGCACTGGGGATTCCGCAGCACGAGGGGCTCATGCCCAGAAAATGCACCCAAGTACCCCAAACCCGGGAAGGGGGGGTGGGGAAGCAGCGGCCTGTTGGCCCCAGGACCTCCCGTCGCGCGCGGGCCACTAACCTGTCAGCAAGAAGGTGCCAGTGGTCGCGGGGCTCATCCTGCGTGTCCCCCGACCCTGTCCCGTCCAAGCACAAGGGTCTCCCAGCTCCCACCACCGGGGCAATTGCATTCTTGGCCTGGCTAGGCCGGCCGTCCTCGATTCTCCCCTCCCCTCCCTTTCTTCTTTCCTCCCAGCTCGGCCAGTTCAGCATCAGCATCCTGCACCCC
>SJYV01039173.1:0-20293 GCA_006410875.1 Neotragus pygmaeus | reverse complement strand
TCCAGTTCTAACTGTTGCTTCCTGGCCTGCATACAGATTTCTCAAGAGGCAAGTGAGGTGGTCTGGTATTCCCATCTCTCTCACTATTTTCCACAGTTTATTGTGAATGTTGTTAGTGGTTGATACTAATAGGATGAGGCAGGATGAGATTAGGCCTGATTTTCTTGAAGTAAGGATAATTGCTTCAAGTCTAGTCCTCAACAGGTAGATGGATAGTGTCAAAGGCTTTGAGTTACTAGTTTTCCAGCTCTTTAAAGCCCAATAAGAAAACAATACTTCAGTAATCAGAAGAAAAAATAATTTTATAGTCATGGTGAAGAGTGAGGGAGATGTGAAAATTGGTTGGAATGTTTAAAAATAGTTATGGATGTTTAAAATAGTTGCTATATGAAGCAAAGTGAATAGGTTTTGATACTATATGTTATGATACACATAACATATACATAGAGTTAAGTTTTTAGTTGGCGCAAAAGTGTCCTATTGCCCAAATTACCTAAGTCCCTTTTACACTGAGGATCTGAGCTCTTGAAGACTCTAAACCAGAGTTCACTCTTAGTTTCTACTGTCTTATTATCTCTGGCCTTCTTTTTCCAAGGGAAGTAGAAATGAAGGTCTGTTGGGATACAGGGAATAAAGAAAAAGGTCTTTAAAAAGCTTTATTTATCTACCTTTGCTGGAGACATAGAGTTGACTTTGCTCAAATGAAGTACACTTCTCTCTCGAAATATTGCTAAAGGTCAAGATCATAAATATCTAGATGTATAAATCCATAGATTATGTGATTTTTCTTTCAGTAATCTGGATATAGTTGCAGAAACTTCACTTATGGTTGAAGATTTGTTTGTGGGACAGTTGCAAGCAAAGTAAAAGGAAATAAGGGAGCTGGGAGTTCTGGTAATAGAGTTGCTAAAGAAACCAACCAGGACATCTCAAACAGGTCACAACAGAAGAACCAGAAAGACTTAAGAGAAAGGCTGTAGGTTTATTGACTATGTAGTGGAAACAAGAGAATGGGCTATAGTAGGATGTGGTGCCTAAAATTTGGATGTATGAGTTAAAGATTTCTGAGGTAGAAGTTATTATTTAATATTAAATAATAACAGTAATGGTAAATACTCAAATTTTGTTGCTGATTTTATTGATAAATGCCTCTCAGCAACAAATTTGAGTATTTACCATTACTGTGATTATTTAATATTGTTCTGGAAGACTTAAACAATGTATTGAACTATGAAGGAGAAGTGACAGCTACAACTATTGGAAAGGAGAAAATAAGGATATTATTTGAGTATGGTATTGTTGTATACCAAAAAAAAAAGATAATCCAACAAAAACTGTTAGATTTAACAATATTAATAAATGAATACATAAATAAAATAGAGTATAGCCAAATGGCTTAATATAAGAGAAAATTCAAACAGCAGTGACTTTCTCTTGTATCAATGTTCAGGAGACAAAAAACAAAAAAGATGTAGCATATCTGTCACTGTAAACTTAAACTAAATATTTGAGACAGGAATGTGCAATAATGTCAGATGCTCTTTTGAGCAGATGCTAAGTCAAATGCGCAATCCATTAATATGGCTCTAAAATAAGCTGAGATGTTCTTTAACTTACCTAGTTGTTGTTACCATATTCTTCAAAAGAACTAGAAGTTTTACATGTCCTAAAACTGTTAGTAGTACTCTTTTCTATTTAGATATTTGTTTCTGGAGTTGCGTATCAAAAGAAATCACTGTATAGTTGAGAAATTTATATTATGAAGTGCTACTGTCGACTTTTTAAACATAACTGCCACTTGTAATTATCTTCTTACAGTTCCTTTAGAAGGACTAAGAAGTCAAAACCAGTTTGAAGAAATGAGATCAAGTTACATTAGAGAGCTCATCAAGGCAATTGGTTTGAGGCAAAAAGGAGTTGTCCCTAGCTCACAGCGTTTCTATCAGCTTACAAAACTTCTTGATAACTTGCATGATGTAAGTATTTTGGTTTTTAGAATATCAGTGATTATTTTCTGAATTCTATCTATTACTTCTTAAGTGTGAAGTACGAGTTTTACTTCATGTGTATTCATCAAATTTATGTTTGTACTTACACTTTAAAACAGTACTTGCATCATACTGCTCACAATTTATATTGTGCTTTTTTCATTTTCAGTATAGATCACTGAAATATCCTTTTACTAGTATTTGTGAGATTTGAGAATAATTTAATGGTTGATAGGAATTGTGATACATATTCCTGAAAATGCTCCAAAATGTTTTTGTCTTAAGTTAGAAAATATTTCTTGTAAACTGGAAAAGCAAAGATATGGATATGGAGAATAAGACTCTCATACCATTTTGGGTGGAGTTATAAGTCAGCAACAATGCTAATGGACAATCTAGCAGTGTGGCAATAGTTAAAGGTTGCATTCTTTTCAAATTCTCACTTTTTAGGGTTTATCTTAAATAATTAGGCAAGTATTTAAGACATGTATGCCTCACTGCTTATACAAGAGGAGAAAAAAAAGCACCTTAGAAATGCCTAACACCAAAGTGGATAAATATATAGGGTTAGTCAAGATGTTTTGCGTACAAACTTTTATTATTACTGTGTTCAGAAACACTAAAATAATAATCAAGGCATAAAAAGCTCTCTGCTCACTAGATCAAATATGAGGCCTCACTGCTGAATGTGAATAGCCAAGAATTATTAGCCATTTAGACAAAGTCTCTCAAATGTAAGGGAGAGAACAAAATAAACAGGAAAAAAAAAAAGTAACTTGAAGGAAAAAGCTTCAGTGCAGATAACAGAAGAAAACATCAAAAATTAAAATTCTCACAGAAGTAACAATGATGTTGCATCCATGAAAAAAGACTAGAAAACATTTTTAAAAGAACATTTAGTGAGAAAATACTTTTGGATAATTAAAGGAGGACATAAGTTAAAAATTCAATATAAATATAGAACTCAGAAAATATAAATCTGAGGAAAACTCAGATAAAAGTAACAAAAATGAAAAAGATATGAAAATGTAGAGAGAAAGCAAATTTAGGGTATTAACCCACAGGGCTTCATTTTCCAGTTTGTAGTAATCTCCAAAAGAAAGGGTGGAGAAAATCAAGGAGAGGAAATTGCATAAGTAATCTTAGAAGAAAGGTTGCTAGAACTGAAGGATATGAATTTTCTGAGCATAAGGGCCCAGTATACAGATTCAACCCAATTAAACCAAGGCACAGTATTGTAAAATTTCAGCATACCTAGAATAAAGAGAGTATTCTAAAATATACCAGTGACAAAAGAAGCAAGTCACATCAAATCATCAGGATTCAGAATGTTGTAGGACTTCTCAACAAAAATACTGGAACCCAGAAAATAATGGAGAATTTTGAAAGAAAGAAAAATCTTAAAAGAATTTTGTACCAGCCAACCATCAAACAAATATGATGGCATCATGAAAGTATTTTCAGATTTGCAAGGTCTCCCAGACCTTACCTCAAATACAGCCTTTCTCAAGGGCATCTGCAGGATTTCTTACAACAGAACCCTGGCGTAAGCCAAAGGAATAGGAGATTCAAGCCAGGAGAGACCCAAAGGGGTCCCAGCACAGGGTTTCAGGGTACTAGCACCAAGAAAAAAAAAAGTTCGATTTGAGGTACTACTAACTGTATGAACATACTGAGGTAAGTTTTTAGAATTTTGTCAGAAAATTTGACTATCCTTTGTGATAAATATAGGAAAAAAACAAAACAAAAAAAAAACCCCACAGAAACATGAGGTGATTAGNGCTTTGAGATATTACTAACTGTATGAACATACTGAAGTAAGTTTTTAGAATTTTGTCAGAAAATTTGACTATCCTTTGTGATAAATATAGGAAAAAAACAAAACAAAAAAAAAACCCCACAGAAACATGAGGTGATTAGCACTAGCAAAATTAAAGTGACTCATATAGGAAAAGAAATGTAATCCAGCAAGAAACAATAAACATTTTTATAATATAAATGCTAGATATTGATTTAGCCAAAAATTGAGATATATCTATATAGAGAATAGGAAGAGAAAGTGTGTGTAGTTGAGGAGATGGGTGTATAATACAAAAAAGCTAAATCCTTATTTAATAAGATCCTAATAATGTAAACTTTGGGAAATATAATTTATTAGAAATACAGAGGTAAATATCAAATGACCTAGACTAAAGTAATTCAGAGTGGTTGCATCTGTGTTTTTGCTCCTGTAGGTCTTGCAGTACTATCTGACTTTCAAAAATATGTGCATGAATTATTTTGACAGAATTAAAATTAGATTAAAACGATGCTTTCCTGGCGGCCCAGTGGTTAAGACTCTGCTGCCAGTGCAGGGGGTGTGGGATTGATCCCTGGTTGGGGAACTAAGATCCCGCACGCAGTATGGTGTGGCCAAAAAAATTAGATTAAAATGAATCAGGTTGGGTTGTTTGTATTGACTGCCTATTGTTATGTGGGAAAAGCTGGATTAAGAAATAGACTATAAAGTAATTTCATTTATGGAAATATATATATGCATATATATATTATTATGCATATATATATTATGCATGCATTTGAGTATGTGTAAACAAAAAAACTTGAAATATAGCAAATGTTCACACTGCTTATCCAATAGGATTACAGAATACTTTCATTTCTTTAAATCTTTCTATATATTAGAATATTTCATCATATGTATGTAATATTTTATATATTATTCTGGAAATGGAGGGAGTTTTTTCATTTGGGTAAAAAACAACATCTGAAGCATTTCTATTATTAGAAAAATAAGCTTTGATGTTTACATAGTTTAGAAATTTATTATTTTCCTTACATGTTGCTTATCCATTTGTTAAACCAACAGCTTGTCAAACAGCTTCATCTGTACTGCTTGAATACATTTATCCAGTCCCGGGCACTGAGTGTTGAATTTCCAGAAATGATGTCTGAGGTTATCGCTGCACAGTTACCCAAGATCTTGGCAGGGATGGTGAAACCTCTTCTCTTTCATAAAAAGTGAATGCCGTTTTTATCTTAAAAAAATTAAATTTTGTGCTATGTCTGTTTTTTTTGGGGGGTCATGATTATGAGGTCACGAGTTTTTACTGTTTTTCTCAAAGCCTTACCTTTATAACATGTCATACTATGTAAATTTCAAAGAAAAGTTGTGAAGTTTAATTGTTTTCCTTTATAAATCATAATTCAGATTTTTAGTGTTTTTGTGCACCCATATTTTCCTTGAGAGTTTGCAGGGTTGAAACAGTACTAAAGTGATTGTTAATCTTATCCACATCATTTCATATCGTTCAGTTGACATTTTTAATTTTCACATATAACAAATCTACTTTAGAGAAAAGAAGAATCTTACACGTAAAAACAAAAAGCTGTTCTATGTTCTTTCTATATAGCTCCTTTTGTCTCCTGATTATATTTACAAAAATGAAACAAATCGGTATGCAAAATTATAGCTATATGAGTGTACATACTTTTTTGTGAGAAGGTAATTNTACTTTAGAGAAAAGAAGAATCTTACACGTAAAAACAAAAAGCTGTTCTATGTTCTTTCTATATAGCTCCTTTTGTCTCCTGATTATATTTACAAAAATGAAACAAATCGGTATGCAAAATTATAGCTATATGAGTGTACATACTTTTTTGTGAGAAGGTAATTTATAACCTTAACCATATTTTCCAAAGGGTTTTTAATGCAAAAAATATATAGAAAAAGAGTTTAAAATTCTTGAAATAAATTGATGCTCCTCAAACTAAGAAAACCAGCTTATATGTTAAGACTGTTTCCCAGATCTGAATCACAGATCTCTAAGGAGGTTATTAAGGAAGGAGAGCCATAATGTAATGACAAGTACATCATGAGTTTTGCAGTTTTCTACTAGCCTTTTGTGGGGGGAACTGTCCTGTAACAAGGCATTCTGAATTGAAATAGGAAGCCAGAAAGTCTGTGGTCTAACTCCACCCACTACATGTAGGGCATGTGGACGGTCACTTATCCTTACCAAGTCTCTGTTATATTTCCTCATCTTTAATAATAACTTTCCTGTAATAATAACTTTCCTGTAGAATGTTCCTTTTGGTCAGAGCTTGTTACTCACTTTTTGCATCAAAGAAGAAAGGGATGGAGGGTAGGTGAGGGTGGAAAAAAAGAAGGGAGGGGAAAAAAGAGAGAAGTATTACTCTCCTTCTCTACTGAGTGGGCATAGTGGACAAATCACAGTTAAAATGTTTTCAGTGTCTCTGATCCAGTCTAAGAGATATTTTAGGAAACATTAAATGCTGGCTTAAAATAATATAACCAATAACTAGTAAACACACAATTTACATTGTTATATGAGCTGAAAATATACCTTTAGGAGACACACGAGTTTTTTTCTGAGGTTATCACTGGACACCTAGATGTCACTATTTTAAACAGGTCTATGTAAAAAAAAAAAAGTGTCACTGTTTTTTTTAATAGACTTATTTTTTTTTTAAAAATGCACACACACACACACACGTATAAAACAGGAAGAACCACTGGTAAAAACAAAAACCAATCATTTTTTTCTTCTAAATAAAATAATTTGTACCAATTTTAGGCATATATATAATTTTTAACAGTTCAGAGAAACTAGTAGACCTAATTCTTTTTTTAAATTTCTTTAAAATTGGACATTCCCTTATAAATAAAGCATACTACCTTATGCAGATTAATAGTTGTTAATGAGAAAAATCAAAAAAACTTTGAAAACAATATAGGAAACATTTGCTAAAGTGTCTGATTTCTTAATACATTTTTAAATTACCCATCCCTTTAAACTTATAGATACTTAAAGTGTACCAACGGGCAATAACATAAAATCATCAACTAATGAATAATAATATGACCCCTAAAACAAGATAAAGTGATTTCATCTGACCAAAAAACCTGGCAGATCATAATGTTACCATAACTTTTTCTTGCCAATAACTTCTTCCATTTTCAGAATGGATTAGATATAGAGCAACTGTAAACAGTGAATCCTCATAAGGCATTTGAAATAGGGATTAAAACAATTTCTAACCAGGACCCATGGCTTGAGTTCTTTAGGTCCTTGTGCCAAACAGGTGATAAACAAATTTCATAATGCTTGGTTATAACGTTCAATAAGAGTTTAAACCAAGAATTTCAAATAGTCTTAGCATTAGTAAAAAAAGGTCTCTTCCTTAGGGTGTCTGTCTACATGTCTTTTTCAGTGGATACATGTGTACCGTCGATAAAATGCTGACTGCTATCTAGTCTTTCAAAGTCTTAAACAGACTCATTCTCTCTCCGTTCTCCAGGCCAAAGTTATTTTCCTAAAATGGATCTAATTTTGCCATTTCCTCACTAGAAAATATTCATTGGCTTCCAGTCACCCACTGCAGTGTTTCTCAAGTATACATATAGCTGCACATGACAGTCTGAAAGAGTTAATAATCGCTCAACTGTGTCCAGCTCTTTGTGACCTCTGGACTGTAGCCCACCAGGCTCCTCTGTCCATGGAATCCTCCAGGCAAGAATACCAGAGTGGGTAGCCATTCTCTTCTCCAGGGGATCTTTCCACCCCAGGGATCAAACCCATGTCTCCCACAATGCAGGCAGATTCTTTACCGTCTGATCTACCAGGGAAGCCCGCTACAGTCTCTAGGAGAGCTTGTTACAAATACCCTTTCCTGGGCTCCATCTTCAAAGGTTGTATTTTAATTGGTCCACTCTTCTTATCAATGCAGCCACATAGGAGTCACTTTGAAGTGGTGTTCAAACATCGGTTCCTGTAACTTGACTCTCTTTATCCTCCTGTCATACACTCACCTTTTATTGCAGCCGCACAAATCTTTAAGGTCAGTCTTCTGCCTTTATTTCTCCCTTTTGATACCAGTCCTGCCTTAGGTCAAGGCTCAGCAAAACATCACTTCTGTCATATCTTCCCTGCATCTTCCAGAGAGTGATTTGTTTTCTCCTAAGGTTCCGCAGATTTTGTGCAGATCTGGATTACAATAGTGCATTATTCTATATTCTTACTCTACTACCAGTCTGAGAGCCACTTTGATATACGACAGTCATGTTCCTTGTCAGGAACTTGAATGACATGTTCTCTGGGTTTGGTATTACAATGAATCCCATGTGGGTTTGTTGCATCA
The DNA here is from genome assembly GCA_006410875.1 of Neotragus pygmaeus. Taxonomy (NCBI): domain Eukaryota; kingdom Metazoa; phylum Chordata; class Mammalia; order Artiodactyla; family Bovidae; genus Neotragus; species Neotragus pygmaeus. The sequence continues at coordinate 12,146 of SJYV01039173.1, read as the reverse complement.
GGCCGTGTTTCCGTGTGCATGACTTTATCACTTTCTCTTCCCATGGCCCCTATCTTCATCTCTTTAAATATTCCACCTTTTCTTTCCCTGCTTTGTCAGTTTTCTCCTTGTACTGACTATAACATAGAAAATATAAGTACATTTTTCATTTAGTAAGAACACACTTTATGCTCCCTGTTCTAAATTTTAAAACAGAATGGAGTATTATTTCCCTCCCTAAGAAAAATTCCACAAATATAATTGTCTCTTAAGAAAATATAAGTAGCTCTAAATTGTATTCTAAATACAATTGAGGTTTGTATTAAAAACCTCAGTATACAAAATTTTCTCATCTCTGATTTCATTCAATAAATAGTTATTGAGTGCCTGTTATAGCACAAGAAAATGAAGGTGTCTAAATCCTAGGATTTAATATTTCAAGCTAAGGTTTAAAAAAGTTAAAGCTTTTGGAAAAGAACACGACATAACCAAATGGAAGATATATAGCCTCTAAATCTTTTCCTCTACAAATTTCTGCTTACTAATGTCTCTGTTCCTATGTAGTCACATAACTTTTATCTTAATTTTATAGGTCATGTGCTTTCTGGAGGCTCTAAAGTGAAATTAAATCACACAAAGAAGGTTATATATCAGACAGTACTTGAAGGACACTGAAATAGATTATTGAGTTAATAAAAATATTTCCCTGCAAAAGGTGTGAGAAGCCATTTGGGTCTGAAGCAATTATACCTCCAGTGTCAGTTGTTACTAACAATTGTGTTTTTAGTTTTTAAGTGGCACTTTTAAATTAGGTAGTATTATCATTTTTCATATTTTACATTAAAATAATTAGTTGCTGTACAGATAATATGCAAGTATGGTAGGTAGTATGTTTTCTCCAGAAGGAAGGCCTTTCAAATAGCCATACCCTGTCAGCCTGTAACTTCTAAACAGCTACAATGGATAGCGAGTACTGTGTAGAGAGCTTATCTAGACCCGCTCTCCCTTTCTCTACTGTTTAGTACCTGGCTGAGCAAGTTTGATTAAAATTGCCTGTGCCAATTGTTTTGTTATTAATAGAAATGAAAATTAAAAGAAATACACAAGTGTTCAGAAATAGTAACTGCTACTTTTATGTTTTTATTAAGCCCTAGTTCTAGTTATGATTTTATCAGATTAATCTGGTATATTCTATAGTGAAACCAAGGAATCTAGAAAATGAAGTTGCTTTATTGCTACCTCTGTGTGCATATGAATATTTAAAATATTTGATTTGAAATTAGAGCTCAAAGTATTCAGTTAATTTCTCCCTCTGAAAAAAATATGGTCTTTTGAGTTTGTGGCCTGCTTTATCACAAATCTNCTAGAAAATGAAGTTGCTTTATTGCTACCTCTGTGTGCATATGAATATTTAAAATATTTGATTTGAAATTAGAGCTCAAAGTATTCAGTTAATTTCTCCCTCTGAAAAAAATATGGTCTTTTGAGTTTGTGGCCTGCTTTATCAAAAATCTAAAGAGCTGGTTCTGTTCATTATAATACGAAGAATAAAGGTACTGATATTGACCTTTTTAAAAAAGTATTTCTTAAAAATAGAGGTTGACTAAAACACAGACATTCCAAAAATCTATGCTATATAGTTCATTCTCAGATTGTTTTTACTGTGGTAATAATTCTGCATAAAGGAAGAATGAGTCTGGAAATCATAGTGAAGTCATCAGCTCCCTAAAAATCATTCCTGTCCTTAAGGCTATGTTATAAAATTCCCAGAAGAGATCTTCATGTCTGCTTTGATCTTGAATTCTTTTGCTAAGAAAGCTATTAAATTTCTAGAGTTTTNTGTTCATTATAATACGAAGAATAAAGGTACTGATATTGACCTTTTTAAAAAAGTATTTCTTAAAAATAGAGGTTGACTAAAACACAGACATTCCAAAAATCTATGCTATATAGTTCATTCTCAGATTGTTTTTACTGTGGTAATGATTCTGCATAAAGGAAGAATGAGTCTGGAAATCATAGTGAAGTCATCAGCTCCCTAAAAATCATTCCTGTCCTTAAGGCTATGTTATAAAATTCCCAGAAGAGATCTTCATGTCTGCTTTGATCTTGAATTCTTTTGCTAAGAAAGCTATTAAATTTCTAGAGTTTTTACTGTGAATACCTGAGGACTTTCTCTCCAGTACTATACTCTTTACATACCAGATTTCAGAATAGAATATCAATTCTTTTAAATATTCATACAATCTCCAGAGAATGGTGTATAAGTACTCAAAAGAACATTTTTTTTCAATTTTAAAGCTGTTTTATTTTTATACTTGCGAACTCACCAACCATGTCTCCATTGATAATGTTAATGGATAAGCAGACAACCCAAGAAAGGGTAACTACCAGTTGGATATGGGGAATTTTTGCAGCTCTTAAATTTTGCAGGAAATACATAGCCAGAAAATCTCACAAGTTTGCCGAGTCCTAAATTGCTTATCCACACTAGACTAAGCCATGTAATGATTTTGATCAAGATAATATTGCTTGATTTCTGTGGTTTCACTGTTTTGCCTACTCAAAGTTTAGTGAAAAAGACAGTCTTTATCTCTCCATCTTGCATCCATTATCTATTTAATATACCATTATTCCACAGTCTCTGGTCCTTATCAAATTATCAAATTTCACAAGTTGAACAAAAAGCAGTAAAATAAAGGACTGCTTGCTTCATATTATGGAATCCAGTCCAACCTGGATTGATCTGTGTCCATATGAATCCAGAATGTGAACTGGGTCTAAATAACTGTATTCAGGTTGGCTCACATTCCCATTTAAACTCAGGAAAAGTCCTTACAGACCATCAGTTACTGGGGGTCAATAAAGCCTGTATGTCCAGAGTTAGGCATGAAACAGTATGGCCTTAAAAACGTGAAAGAAAAGAAGCTAAGTGTAGTTTTCTTTAATAATTTGTCCTTCTACCATTAGACAGGATTTGAGAATTTAGGGAAAGGTGCATCGGTGATAAGTTAAAGAGCAGTGGTTCATAGTTGTTGTTCAGCTGCTAAGTCATGTCTGACTCTTTGTGACTCCATGGACTGCAGAATGCCAGGCTCCTCTGTCCTCCACTGTCCCCAGAGTTTGCTCAAATTCATGTCCATTGAGTCAGCAGTGCTATCTAACCATCTCATCCTCTGCTGTCCTCTTTTCCTTTTGCCTTCAATCTTTCCCAGCATCAAGGTCTTTCCCAGTTAGTCGGCTCTTCGCATCAGGTGGCCAAAGTATTGGGGCTTCGGCCTCAGTCCTTCCAATGGATATTCAGGGTTGGTTTCCTGTAGGATTGAGTAACTTGTTCTCCTTGAAGTTCATAGTGGCAGTGATTTAACATGAACGTTACCTAAATATCCTATCACCGAAGCAAAGACGATCTCAAAGGACTTTGCTGCTCTTCTAGGAGTTGATCGCGTTCCAAGGCGGCGCTCCGGGCTCTTGCCTGGAGGCTGCGCCCCGGCTTGTCCACGGCCCTGTGCAGCTGTGGAGCTTGGAAGAGTGTTACAGGACTGCTGGATTAGCCCCAAAATGTCAACCTCATTTTCAATTTACTGGCTCTTGTTGCTTTATGTCATGCTGACCTTACATGAGTTTGTTTGCTTTCTTTCTTCTCACGGAGAGATGGGAAGGCCTTACTTTAAGCTTTTGAAAGCTAAAGCTGGTTGAAAGCTTTAACTGACAGAAGACTTACAGAGAAATGTGAATTAAGCAGCTAAGAAAGCTTACCCTCTTCATTGCTTCAAAGAAAATTAAATTATTAACTACAGTGTGACATCAGTATCATGGTCAACATTTAGATATATATGAGCAAACTATTTAAATGGTATTGTAATCTTTTGAAATTGCTCTTAATACATCAAATCCTCATATATTCAATTTAGCAAGCATAACTTTATCTAAATGAAACCTACTTAAAATGTTTTCCTCTTGTCAATTATATATAAATCTTAACACCTCTTTCTATGAAATCTACTTACCTATGAGAGGATTTGGTTGTTATGAATTATTTATAGAAAGCAGTAGTTTAAAATTTTTTGCCATTAAACTTTTACTAACCCCCACCCTCAGGAAGCTAGATTTTAAAGTATCTCCCCACCAAACTGTATTCCTATTAACAAAAAATTGTTTTCTTTTCTTCACATTTTTTTATTCAAAGACATATCAATTACAACCATGTCCACACTGATTTAATGGGTTTTGTGCAACTTTCACTGGGTAAATGAAAAAGTGTTTTTAAAATATGTAATAGAAAAATAATCAATGGGCATCTGTCATAGCTTTCTCTGAGAGCTTTAAAATTCATGCGAAACACCAGAAGTTTTATGTAAAGTTAATATAATCATACCATATTCTCATCAAAACAGAGATATGCAGCTCTGCTTATTCTCTATAGACTAAGAATGTATCCAACATTTACTTAAAATGGTGAGCCCTATATCTGATATAACTGAGGGTAGAAAGAGATTTGCAAGTGGCAGTCTTTAGAACTCATCATTTTAACCAATTTAGTTGCTCCTTATGAACTGAGTACAATGTGCATTTTCACTTTTTCTGATACCTGTACATCCGCAAGAAAAGTCCGGACAAAAGTCAGGACAAAAAAAAACTTTTTTTAAAGTTTTTCATTGACATTTGGGATAAAAACAAGAAAAATATAAAAATTCTTCATATTTTGCAAGGACTAAATACAACTTACAGGAGTGAAATGGAGAAGTACTCTAAACAGTAGCTTTTCCCCTTTATTATTGAGTGAGCAATTAGGCTAATGATACAAAACATGAATGATTATCTTCAATAATAACAATGGTAAATGTTAGAAAAATAATCACATACTCTCCAATCATATGAAATATAAATATGCCCAGAAGCTTACTTTTTGCTTTTTAATAAAGATGCCCTTTTTCTAACTTGAGGGTAAATTTTTAGGACAAAAATCATTGATCTCTAAGTTTCTGTTTAGCTGTCAGTTAGCTGTCAACATGTAAAAAGCAGAGAGAAAAAAAGGAGAGGGGAGAAAGAGACAGGGAGAGAGACAAGAGAAGGGGAAAGAAAGAGAAAGGGGGCAGGAAAAGAAGAATGAAGGAGGGACTACAAGAAAGAAAGAAGGAAGGAAGCTGGGAGGAAGGAAAACGTTAGGAACAAATTATCCATTTCAATTCTGAAACTAAAATTTTATTAACAGTTTCCATTAATATAAAGTAACTGACTCTCAGTTATTTGTGTTAATAGAAAAGAAAAAAAAAGTTCTGAAATACAAAAACCAAAAAATTGTGAGGTTGGTTTTTTTTTTGCAAAGTTAAAAAGTCTTACTTTAGGAGTCAGTTTTGAATTTATTTATCTTATTTAGGAATCATTTTGTTCTTCACCAGCCAGTTACAAACATTACTGTGTTGCATGTTAGTTATTCGACCAGAATGTGGAGATAAACAATGAATATATTAGACAGCAATCCTAGCTTCTCTGAGTTTACAGTTGGATGGGGACTAGACTCGAATAAATAGTTACGATGTTGGGTATTGAATGTCATGGTAGAGAAAGTACAAGGAGCCATTGGAGCACATGAGGGGCACCTAGGCTGAATTTAAGAGTGGACAAAGGCATCTTGATAAAAGGTTTCTCAGTCGTGATCTAAAAGTGGTTTAATAATTAGTCGAGCATGCAGAATCAGCAAACGCCCAAGGCAGGAAGAGAAGAGTATTCCAGGCAGGAGGTAACAGCACAGGCACAGAGCTGATGGTGAGAGAATGGGTGGGGGCTGATGATGAGTTGGAAGAAAACCAAGTCCAGGAAACTAATGGTCTTGTGACCAAGTTCAATCGTGTAGTCTTGATGCCTGTTTAAACAGGAGAGCAGCAGAATTCAGATTGGTGTATAAGAAAGCTGACCCTCACTGCCATCTGGAGACTAGAATTGGAGGTGGCTGATTCTGGAGACAGAGAGAACATTTGTTAGGAAGTTGCAGTATTCTAGTGGAAAATAGTGGCCATAAGCATAAGAGTTGGAGGTGATCATTTCCTCCTCCCTAGTTTTCCAGAGATTAAAAAAAAAAAGAATTGACAGAGTTTATGAAAATAGGTAAAATATGCCATATAAATTGTCAAACATAGGTCATATGCCTGTTCTGTCACTGTTGAAATTTCAAATTTTTCATTAAAAAGATGATAAAAAAACTAAGAAATTTAGTATTCCAAGTTCTAGAATCTTATCAATCTCTACCCCTGTACCAATATCCTCACCTTTGCACATCTATTAAATCTCAAGATCCTGGTTTTTGCACAAAGGTAAGACTAGAACAGCTTAAGAATCAGCAAATGGGAAAAGAAAGGGAAACTAAGCTGTATTCAGCTTAAAAAAAAAAGACATCTTTTGTATAGATCCTTCTTCAGATGCTGTTATTCAGTATAATTGCAAAATAGTACATACAAAAATGCTTAGTTCTCTGCACAGAGTCTTGACTTCTTGACGATGTCTTATTCATGAAGACTTCTTCGTGAGGCCTTCACAGAGGGAGTGGAGTTGAGGAAGGAGGGCTGCTGAGTGAAAGAGTGGGGAATGAACTTGGCACATGGAAATAGCATATCTATGGCTTTTCGTTTCACAGAGCCTTATTTTGAATTATCTCCCCCAGTTTCCATCCAGTGTTGTTCTTCCTTTTCACTTCCACTAACTCATGACAACTGGGAAAAGGAAGACACTTATGTGGGGGCAGTGGCGATGGGAAGGGGTTTTCTTTCTCCTGGACCTCAGTGGCCCCGCCCATCCCTCACCACTCCTGGTCACCCGCTGCTGTCACCTCTTGTTTAAGACACTGGCTTATAATCACATCTGTTCTCTTTTGTCCAGGATGCAGGGGGCTGTGACTTGTCTATGACTTGTCTGATTTTGTCTGATTGTCTGACTTGTCTGATTTTTAAGGAATCTTCTGTTCCTTCCTGGCTCAGCACATCCTTCTGAGGCCCAGCTGCTTTCCCCATCTGGCTTCCGTGTGTGATCACCTTTTCTGCGAAGCCCCCACCCAGCCGGCACCATGTTGAATTCATGCTTTCCTGAGATGCTTGCAGACGTTATAGCCTTGCACAAAAGCCATGGTTTTCTTGGATTTCCCCTGACTAGTCTGGGTGTTCTTTTGCTCATCCCACTTCCTTTAAAACTGGGATGCTATCATCTGATCTTACTCTTCCAATTCCCTCTTCTGAATCACAGATACCTCTCACTTCCTCTTCCTGTCTGTTGGAGGCTTCCCCTGGGTCTTAGACTGAGTCTCGTTCATCTATTCCCGGGAATCCTTTCTGTTTTGAGTCCACTGCTTGGGGATGTCTTTGAGATTTAGAGAATCTTTTTTTCCTGGAAAGTGTCATCCTCCAGACTTGTCTTGCTCTAGATTTCAAGGACCAATTGTGAATGTCAACTTCCTTTAAGCATGTCTCCTGTAACAGTTCTAATTCTTCTTGGAGCAACATGGCTGCTTCCAACTGACTAGGACCAGGTGTCAAAAAGAAAAACACAAAAATTAATACATCTCAATAAATATATTCTTTGGATGTGCTTTTGAAATCATATGAATTTTTCCGTCNATATAATTTAATACTGGACATATGAAAATATGCTCCTTTGGTAAATAAGTTCCTGTTGAAGTCATACATAGTTGTGTAAAAACATTCCCTTGATAGCTCCTTGTAAGATCAAAAAACATCCCTGCTGCTGCTGCTGCTAAGTCGCTTCAGTCGTGTCTGACTCTGTGCGACCCCATAGATGGCAGCCTACCAGGCTCCCCCGTCCCTGGGATTCTCCAGGCAAGAACACTGGAGTGGGTTGCCATTTCCTTCTCCAGTGCATTAAAGTGAAAAGTGAAAGTGAAGTCGCTCAGTCATGTCTGACTCTTAGGACCTCATGGACCACAGCCCACCAGGCTCCTCTGTCCATGGGATTTTCCAGGCAAGAGTACTGGACATCCCTAGCATCAGTGAAATACGGTGTGAGTATATATTCATTCTTCATTCATAGAATCCCACTGCTTCTACTTCTTTTAATCTTTGTTGATAATCAATTCCTGTTTGTTTAGATCAGGAATCAATATGCATTTGATAAATATTACCTGTCCTTTTAGCTGTTACTTGAGTAGATGCTATGCATAGGCCTTGTATTGGGAAGGAGTTTTACATATATTATTTCTAGTTCTTACAGTAATCTTTGAAAGTTAAATATTGAGTTCCATTTTACAGTAGAGAAGACCGAGGTTCAGAGTAGTTCTTTAAATTTGAAAACCAATTTCTTGCAATATTGCTCTTCAAAAAAAGAGATAAAAAGACATTCTGTCACTTTTTTTCCAAATTAAATTAGTTTTCCTGGCATACATATTAAATCTTTTATAATAGTTTTTATTTAAGAAATGAAGAAACAAAATCATCCTTATTAATAGATGTGCTGTATGTTTAAGCCTCATGAAGGTGAATTGGTTTTGGAATTCTTACTAGAAGTATAAAAAGCTTCTGGAATGGGGAGTCACTTTTCTGGGGAAATCAAAATATAAATAACATCAATTTCCCAATATTATCACCTCTGTTCAGGAATCCATCAAATATCAAAAGAAACTCAACTCCTCCCCTACTAAATTTATTACTAAATATTTAAGTCACTAGAAATTATATATAGAGAAAGACAGAGATTTGTGCAAGCAGTTAATGACATGGTCTGTATAAGTGTAAAAACGCGTTTTTTATTGATGGAGAAGTAAGTTTGGATTGAACAGTTCACTGATAGCTTCTAGGTCTTAAAAATTACTAGAATACAGTGCCTTTAAAAATATATACATATTAAAGTATATTTTAAAATCCTACTCAAAGTGAAATTAGGGAGTATAATGCTGCTGCTGCTGCTAAGTCGCTTCAGTCGTGTCCGACTCTGTGCGACCCCACAGACGGCAGCCCATTGGGCTCTGCCATCCCTGGGATTCTCCAGGCAAGAACACTGGAGTGGGTTGCCACTTCCTTCTCCAAGGCATGAAAGTGAAAAGTGAAAGGGAAGTCGCTCAGTCGTGTCTGACTCAGCGACCGCATGGACTGCAGCCCACCAGGCTCCTCCGTCCATGGGAGTATAATATACATCCTTAAAAGTCAGTTTCTTGATTTGTAGCCTCAGGGTGACTCCAAGTGCCTTGGCAATGAGTGCTTTTTAATGGTTGGAAGTTTGAGGATATATTCTCAATATTTTCATTATTATATTTACTAAGTGGTTTTGATAAATTGATGCCTTAGTGCTTGTCCTACTTCAAATATCTTGCTTCTTTATGTTTTAATCCTTAAGTACCAGAAGGTTAAGATAAATAACCATCTAATCTTTATTTAAAGGTAAGACAGATATAGACACAAAGTATTTTTGTTGAAAATTACTTAAAGTTGGACAATGTTCTAGATAAAGAGAAACAACTGGGGTAAATATAAAATTATTCATAGAATTCATAATTAAATTTTGAAATTCTTCCTGAATTTATTGATAGTTTTAGCAGAACTGCACGATGAAATTGTTTCCTTTAAGTAAGATTTAAATCAGACCAATGTGGATGATATGGAATAGAAGAAATATTTTTATTTGTCAGACTTATTTTGTTCTTCACAAATTTTACACATTTCCTAATGGTGACAATGACTTAAAGATGTACTTTCCTTGCTGAAACATAATAGAGTCATAAATAATTTATCAAAGGAAAGAATAATTTTAAGAATTTGGATCAATGTCCAAAAAGTATTAGATTTTTTTTTGAAATTTTAATAGTTTACAAGCCATTATTACAGTTATTCAAGTTCCTAAATGACATGTAAATTATTGAAATTATTCATGGTAAGAAACTCATTCTATCCAAATTCCACAAACTGTGAGAAAATATAGAAAAGGGAGATAATCTATAAATTATGCAACAAAATTTAAGCTGAGGGGAGAACTACTATACTCACATTAATTGAGCCAGGGGATCTACAGTTAGCTTTGTCAAATTTTGGAATTTTGGTTGAAGTATGTTGTTCATTTATTAAAGGATAATTATCACAAAGAATTTCTAAAATAATAATAATAATGACCTGGTTGAAAAAAGGTAAGCATGGAGTGAACCAGAACATGCATACTTGTTTATCTCGTAAGTAGAGGTCTAAGCACCAGTTTCAAATAGTTCTTAAGGTTACCCAAATACATGTAGAAAAAGCAAACAGCAATATTGCACTTAGTTTTAAAAGATTTGTCACTTCCCTAAAATGTAATGCTTTGTGATCATAGTATATGTCTTCAGTTCTTTGAAGTTCAATGTCTTCACCTACCTAGCAGAGAATATTTCAACAAAGAGCTTTGCTTTTAAATGAGATGTCTATAAAATACCTTTGCACACTGTAAAACACTATACAGATATATTTTTTCTAAGAAATAGATAAGCACATGCTAAAAATCCTTAATAGTTACAACATATATTTTATGATGCAGGTAGTTAACATTAGTAAATCTGCCTTTGGTGGCCAAATAAATATGATTTTTAATAACCAAACCAGTAAACTCACTGATAGAGCTCCTTATTTGTTGAAAAGCCATAAAAGTGAAAATCCTCACCCTGCAAATGAGAATGCTGATTGGGCACAGAAATACGTGAGAGAAGGCAGTGTGTGTGGAAGCCCGCCTAGGGGCTGGGCTCCCCAGGCTGCTAAGCTCAGGCTTGAGTTTGTGGACCTGCTCAGTCTGCTCGACCACAACCTGTCATAGATGATTGCTAAGAGGGCTTTTTCTTAAGGAAAAAAAAAAAAAAGAAGAAGAAGAATGTTGTCAAAAATGGTTTGGACATCCCGTGAATTTTTCTTCCTTCCAAATGGACACTCATGTTCATGACTACTATTTAAAAGGACTTCACTTAAAGCACATTTTATGAAAATAAAGTAATTCCATGTTTAATGTTCATGTATACTTAATATCTTCTCTACAAGTAGCTCAGTTAATAGAGTGTGTTTTAATAACAAATATGTTTTTGCAGTGAGGAAACCGGCCCAAGTAGAGGTGATCTGGGGACAGGAAGAGGTTATTGTTTGTTTCTAAATTATCTGAGTAGGCCATCTAAGACTCTTGTCTGGTGGTTCATTTTACCTTTGCTGTGGAGATACAAAATAAATTTCTTCCAAAAACTAAGAAAATACTCAATTCAGAGGCTATTTATCTTTACATCATTTTCATATTTTTAATAACTTTCTTGCACAAAATTAAGTTACATATATCATGTGGAACTATAACTCTTTAACTTATTGCAGTGTCAATTTATCTATACTGAAGTAGGGCTTACGTTGAAAGTATTATGGGATGCAGAATGTCTTAACTCCACATGCATGCATGAGTGTAAGCTCGCGTACACAGCAATCTAGAGAAAGATGTAGCTAAGTTCTTTTTACAAGAGAGAACAAGGGTCATCAGTGCAGGCTAAAATACAGGGGGAAATAGTTTGGAAGTTTAAAAAACTTGTGTTCTATGCTGTATTCTGACACTTCTTACTGCGCCAGTGTGAGTTACCTAACGTGTCTGAACCTCATTTTCCCTATCTGAAAAATGAAGACATATGATATACAGGTATCTCAAAAGCTTTGGAACTTACAGTTCTATTCACTGCATTGTAGACTCTTTAACTTTGCCTTTTCTTTACATTGAAATCTAGACAAAAGTNCTTACTGCGCCAGTGTGAGTTACCTAACGTGTCTGAACCTCATTTTCCCTATCTGAAAAATGAAGACATATGATATACAGGTATCTCAAAAGCTTTGGAACTTACAGTTCTATTCACTGCATTGTAGACTCTTTAACTTTGCCTTTTCTTTACATTGAAATCTAGACAAAAGTAATTCAATCTAACTTTTAATAGATTTTTAATTTATATCTTGGCTTTGTTTAACCTCATGCAATTTGAATTTGAATGTTTCTATTTAATTTCTGAAAAAATGAAAGGAAAACTTACTCTTTATTTCCTATACATCTATCAATAACCTGAAAATTATGAAATTTCCCCAAAGTGATTTTTACCCTCTCAGTTATAAAATTGGATAGCTATAGTATATAACACTAATGAAATTTAAAATATTGACTTATGATATTTTCAAACCAAATGTATTTTTCCTGCT
>SJYV01039172.1:0-14809 GCA_006410875.1 Neotragus pygmaeus | reverse complement strand
TCACTGACTCGATGGACGTGAGTTTGAGTGAACTCCCGGAGTTGGTGATGGACAGGGAGGCCTGGCGTGTTGCGATTCATAGGGTCACAAAGAGCTGGACACGACTGAACTGACTGACCTGTAAAACACTAACAAAACTTTTAGTCTGATAAGGAAAGGTGTGCTTTCCAATAGAATAAATTTCCCATGTGTTTTTTCCTGTAGTTTATTGTGTGAGTGCATCTTTGTGAAATTCCTTAAACAGGAAGTAAAAGAAATAACATTAGATAACTACTCTGTCAAAAACTAATTATTGAAACCTTCCATTTTCTATTTCTGGATTAGCAAAGAAAACAATTTCATTACATTTCTTCATAGGTAAATTGAAAAGCTAAGTTCTAAACATGAAAAAAGAGCTTTAAACCAAATGAAAAGCATTCTTTTGATCGTGTGACTAGCCATTTATCTATCACCTTCTAAATTTCCATTAAATAAATACGGTGTTATTTTATTAAGAATACATGCATAGATTATATTTATATAACAAGGTATATTTTTNAACATGAAAAAAGAGCTTTAAACCAAATGAAAAGCATTCTTTTGATCGTGTGACTAGCCATTTATCTATCACCTTCTAAATTTCCATTAAATAAATACGGTGTTATTTTATTAAGAATACATGCATAGATTATATTTATATAACAAGGTATATTTTTGATTGAAAATCAAAACAAGGAGCAGATGATTTTGTTTTAACCCTAGAGACGTCTTACTGCACCAGCTCAGAATGAAAACCTCTTTTATCCAGGATGAAGATATGATGTTTGGAATTCCTATGCCAATGGCTATTTAAATATACAAGTAGAAAAGGATGAGAAAGATGGATCTGTGCAAAGTGACATCTAACCATCACCATTACCATGATTGTCCACTTTATTTGTACTTGCTCTAGGCCAGGAGCAATGAGATGATCAAATAATATAATTCGGAGAAACAGTAATATATAGTTGTAAGCATACTTCTCATTAGCTCTAATGACTTATTTGCACCCAAAGTCTCATTCAAACTAGTAGGCTGAAATCTTTGCCTTTTATTTTTTCAGAAGACAGAGCCTCGAAATAAGCTCACGCAGCTATGGTCAACTAGGCTTCCCCGGAGGAGACAAGAATAAAGCACGGAGAAAAGACAGTCTTCAGCAGGTGATGTTCAGAAAGATGGACAGCCACATGTAAATCCATGAAGTCAGAACACACCTTCACACCATCCACAAAAATAAACCCAAAACATTCTCTGACATAAGTCATGCCAATGTTTTCTTAGATCAGTCTCCCAAGGCCATAGAGATAAAAGCAAAAATAAATAAATGGAACCTAATAAAATTTAGAAGCTTTTGTACAGCAAAATAGGCTGAATTTCCAAAATATGCAAACAACTCACAGAACTCAATAATAATAACAGCAGCAAAAACAAACAACTTGGTCAAAATATGAGCAGAAGACCTAAATAAACATTTGTCCAGAGACAACGTGCCAATCAGCACATGAAAAAATGTAAAACATGGCTAATTATTATAGAAATGCAAATCAAAACTACAATGAGGTGCTATCTCACACAGTTGAGAATAATCATCATTAAAAAGTATACAAATAACAAATGCTGGAGAGGGTATGGAGGAAAGGGAGCCCTCCTATGCTGTTGATAGAGTATAAATTGATGCAGCCACTAAGGAAAACAATATCGAGGTTCCTTGAAAAATTAGAGTTGCCCTGTGATCTAACAGTCCCACTCCTTGGCATGTATCTGGCAAAAGTTATATTTCCAAAAGATACATGCATGCCAGTGTTCATTGCAGCACTAATTACAACACCAACACATAGAAGCAGCCTAAATGTCCACTGATAGGTGAATGAATAAAAAAAATATATGGTACATACATACAGTGGACTACAACTCAGCCATTTAAAATAATGAAATAATGTCATTTGCAGTGACATGGAGGGGCCTAGCGATTAGCAACTAAGTATGTCAAAAAGAGAAAGACAAATGACATATGATATCACTTTTATGTGAAATCTAAAATATGACACAAGTGAATTTACTTACAAAATAGAAACAGACTCACAGACATAGAAAATAAACTTATGATTACCCAAGGGGAAAGGGGGTGTTGTTGTTAGTTGATAAGCCATGTCCAACTCTTTGCGGCCCCATGAACTGCAGCATGCCAAGCTCCTCTGTCCTCACTATCTCCTGGAGTTTGCTCAAATTTATGTCCACTGAGTCAGTGATGTTATCTAACCATCTCATCCTCTGTCACCACCTTCTCCTTTTGCTTTCAGTCTTTCCCAGCACCAGGGTCTTTTCCAGTGAGTTGCCCTTTGTATCAAGTGGCAAAAGTATTAGGAGTGTCAGCTTCAGCAACAGTTCGTCCAATGAATATTCAGGGATGATTTCCTTTAGGATTGAGTGGTTTGATCTCCTTGCAGTTCAAGGGACTCTCAAGAGTCTTCTCCAGCACCACAATTCAAAAGCTTCCATTCTTCGGCGCTCAGCTTTCTTTATGGTACAACTCTCATACCTGTACATGGCTACTGAAAAACAAACAAACAAACAAAAAAACATAGCTTTAATTATACAGACGTTTGTCAGCAAAGTGATATCTCTGATTTCTAATACAGTCTAAGTTTGTCATAGCTTTCCTTCCAAGAAGCAAACATCTTTTAAGTTCATGGCTGCAGTCACTGTCTGCAGTGATTTTAGAGCCCAAGAAAATAAAATTATTTTTATACAGACCCTTATGTCAAGGTCTGCTTATAGGGAACCCAACTTGAAATATTAACTTTCTGAGTTGCTGGAGCCCAGGAAGTGGCTTCTGTGCTGAAAAATGGATAGAATTCCAAGGAGCTGGCGTAGTGGCATACAGGTGAGGGTAGTTCTGTCTATGAACAGAAGTAGAGGGGCAGGAAAAGGAAGCCTGAATAAATATTGCTTAGAGTTACAGAATCTAAACAGGACACCAGGCAGTTTTCCAAAAAGGTACTATAACAAAAAAGTTTCAAAAGTAAATTATATAAAAGTGGCTAGTATAATATCAGTTTCAATTGCAATCCAGTTAATGATTCCAATAAAAAATTTCCACCAGCAGTTTAAGCACTCAGTTTTCAACCTTCTTGTCCCTTTTCCCACTAATACACTGGATTGTTAATTTTTCAAGTTAACACTTAATAAGAATAGATTAATAAATGACAGTGAGATGGTACAAAGAAAGAAACTTTGCTTTCTTTTAACAAGTTCTATTAACCTCTGGTTTTCTCCCAGAAGCCTCAAAAATGCCAAAGGTTTCCCTTTAAAGAATGAGAGTTTAAACACCAAGGTAATGGTGTTTTATTCATACAAAAAAAAATTTTTTATAGTGTCTGAATTAAACTTGTTCTTGGGAGTATCCTACATTCATGATCATTTTCTCACATCCATCTTGGGCCAAAGACTGGCAACCAGAGATCCTTCATAAACTAGTGTTCAGAAATGAATAGATGATCCAACAGGAAAGAAATATGTCTATAACAAGTATGAATGTCAATCCATAAGTTGAACTATATAAAAATATAGTTATTCTTATCTGTCTATACCTCTTAATCTCTGTTTCAAGATCCACCCACCCCCAACTTCCACCAGATTTTTAGGAACTGAAATGTCATGTTGGTTTGGGGCTCTCCCCTTTTGCTGAGATCATACTGAATTCTAAGAGTCTAAAATAGCACCAGTACATCGATAGAAGAGGAGAGAGAGGCAGTGTGTCTACACACCATTTGCTGACATATTCCTCATTCCACGTGGTCCTTGTGCTCAGTCCTTATTTATACCTGCTCCATGATGTTCTCATTCGCATCCCATACGCCTCTCTTCTGGTGGGATTCTCCACCATGCTCAGGCCTTTCTTGGGAGTGAGGAAATGGCAGTGTTCTTCCTATCTTTCTATGCTACACTTAGGTCAGGACATTTTCTTGATGAAGCTATGCTGGGCCCCTCTGACACACACCAGACAGACATTTTCCCTGAGCCTTTTAGTACCAAAGACCTTGAACCAAAAAAACAAAAGATGATTCCTCTGCTCTTATATTCTGCAGAATTCTTTGACTTTCATCGCGCTGAAACTGGGAGCATCAGGACATGTCTCACGTCTCTCTCCTCCCCTCATCACCTTTACTTCCCCCTACAAGCCTCTCTCTCTTCCCACTAATTCCCCCCTGCCAAATATGTTTGGGGTGGCAGAGAGGTGTTAGGGTTAGGAGACAAAGTAATCTTGGAAATCCCTTATTCTTGGAATCTAAGAACCAAGATTCTGAAAAACTGAAACCAGGAGAAGATTCTTTTTTTCTTCTTTCTGTTAATACATACTTTCCCTGAAGCATAAGCACAGAATGCCCCAGATTAAGGGTGAAGGCAAGAGGCTAGGTTAGAAAATATCAGGAAGGAACATCAGTTAACATTGTACCAATATTATTCCACATCCATTAAAGTCAAACAGGAATAGCACCATCTCTGAAGGTTCCTCCCTTTTTTCCTTCTAATCAAAATTATCCCTGCTTCTTCATTCCTTTCCCTTTTTTTTNACTCAGCGGTTCCTTCTCTCCTCTGGGCACCAGAAGGCTTTCGTACTGTGAACATCATGCCCGGGGGTCCCACCTCCACCACTCTGGCCCCTCTTGAGCACTGGCCTTGATTTCCATTTCCAGGGGTCAGTTGGGTAAGTGTCCAGCGGGCACCCTGTGTCCATAGCAATGATCCATGAGCTCTGAGGGTGCTGAGCTATTAGAGTACAACCCCAGAGTCCTTTAAAAAGCACTACTTTTAACATTTGAAGGTTAAATGATGAAAAACATACTTTGGATTTGGGGGGAAGGTGGGGAAATACCTTCCATTGTTCATAAATGAGTGACCCTCCGGTGGCACGGACTTCCCACCTTGGGGCCGTGTTGACCTGGGGCTCAGACCCAGGCATGAACCTGCACGGCAGCGGCAGGAGCGAAGGGTGCCACGCTGACACCCGTGGATGATGTCAGCAGCTCCTCCACCTGCCTTCTGGCGCCTCCTCCTGTGCGCAACAGTGATTCTGCAGACACAGGTTAAGTGCCTGTCGTTTGCCAGAGAGCGGAGCACAGGAGCCCTTGGGTGTTCCTCCTGCAGCCTTGATGGGGGCCGTGCTCACACACACACACACGTGCACACACACACTCCTCCAGGACAGTAGCAGGGCTGTCCCCCAACCCCTGCTTGGGCCCTGCAGCCCAGGTTGCCCTGTGCCCACCGCCCACTCAAGGCCACAACTCTAAGATTCTCTTCCCTTTTAAGAAAACATCACTTGTTGCTTTGTAACTTCTAAGACATTTTGTAGGGCATGAACACAGGAACCAAAAGGTGCTTTCCTCCCTGGGGTCCTCTCAATGTACCACGTGCTCTTAGGAGGATTCTCGGAACTCCAAGTGCCTGGAGGGTTTCTGTGTAGGGCCCCTTAAGGGCTTCAGACAAGAGCAGAGTTTCTTGCCCAAAGCTTAGAGCAGCGAGTCCCAAACTCCAGGCTTTCCCATAACCTCCACAATTTTTATCATATAAGGACCTCCTGTTCTCTCACTTCCTTAATATTTTCTTTAACTCAACATCCTTTTTCTTTTTACTCACTTACCGATCTAGTCTTATGCTAACTAAGCAGTTATCCATACAGGCCCATGCTGATGTGCTAGTTATACATGAAAATGCATAACTATTCCAAAAAAATAAAATAAACAAGAGATCAATTCATGAGAATATCACGCTATGTTTTTAATGTTGTAAAGTAAGTGATAGCTCTCCTACTTGCTTTCTGGTTGCTGTGCTGATATTTGGAGCTTTAATGCTCAAAACTTAAACCTATGCCCCCCTCTTCTTCCTGCCCGCGCCCCCCATACCCCCCAGCCCCATCACCATCCTGCCTCTGTAATTCTGGAGGCTGATGTGAATGGTGAGNCCGGTTCTTGCTCCTTTTACAGGTTGGCTGTGTGACCTTGAGGTTGGATTGCCCTCTCTGGGGCTCACCTCCCATCTTCAAGAACAACGTTCCAGGATGCTAAGACACACACCCGATGGCCAGGACAGAGTCTCCTCCGGAGACCACAGGGCTTCAGGATGACCAGGCCCTGGGTGAGCCCAGGTGTGTGGAAACATATTGATCCACTTTGGGGCCCTAGGTGGGGTACCTGCCTAAGCCCTCTTTCTCAAGGACCCTTTGACGCTGGCCTGAAAAATCAAGCAGCAGATCTGAGAGCCTGACGAGAGTGTGGGGCTTTGGAGCCCTCGTGTCACCAGGTGGGGGACGCCTGGAGCTTGGGGAGGGCTGTGGGCAGGGTGAGGGGTGCGGGGAAGAGCAAGGCCGGAGATGCAGAGGGCATCTGGCAGAGGGTCTCGCGGCGCTTCGGCTCTTGGAAGCTCCGAAAGCGCCTTTGCGGAGGAGAGAAGCCCCCAGCCCCGGGTCAACGTCCACAGCTCCGCTCCTGTCCCTAGCCTGCAGATACCCGGACCTGGAGAAAGGGGGTGGGGGGACCCCGCAATACTGGGGAGAAGCCAGGCAGAGAAGTCAGAGACAGCTGGGAAGGAAGAAGTCGGGGGGTTCTAACGCCTTGGACGACCCAGGCCCCAGTTCCGGGGCTGTTCGGAGCCCCGGAAAGTTTGCGCGCGGCAGGCGGACGGCGCGCCCCCTCCCCGAGCCTGCGGGCGCCGGGTCCGCAGGCGCCCACCCCGGCCAGCCCCGCCCGCGCCGGCTGCCCGCTCAAGGTCACCGCTGACAAGGCGCCTGCCTCCGCGGGGCGAGTGGACCCGGGACGCGCTCCGGCTCCGGCTCTGGCCGGGCAGCGGTTCCCGGGGACGAGCGCCCGAGGAAGGGAAGCCGGCCGGGAGGAAGAGAGAGACCGAAGGAGAGGGGAGGAGGCCCAGAGCCCGGGGCCCGGCCGCCCCTGCCTCACCTGCGCCGGCTCCGCGAGCGAGAAGATGTGTATAAGAGACAGAAGGAAAGCGGCCTCACATAGCATCTGGCACACGGCAGAGGCTCTAGAAATGTCACTTGCTTTTCTCTCTCCTCGTCTCTACCTTTCTCCCGGCCCCCGCTGTCTTCCCGACCCCCACCTGCACCACCCTTTCTCTCTTCCTCTCTCCCTCCCAGGACGGGCTGCATGATTTGCAGGATGCAGTGCAAAGTGAAAATGTGGGCTTCCCTGTTCAAAGTTATTAAGGATTTCAATAGGGGACCACAGAGTATTGAATCAAGCTGTGGGGCCCCTCTCACCACAGAATCCCATGTCATTACATAGGTCACACACCCAGCTGGCCTTGCTCCTTCCCCTTCCCTATCCATCAAGCTCTCCTGCTTCCCAAATCTTCCTAGCCTGATTTTCCAAATTCAAGGCCCCAACAGTTGACCCCTTTTTCTGCTACTGTTCTCTGCTAATGGATTCAAAGTTTTAGATACCATAGAGCTAATAATTCCACTTCCTTGGCAGGGAGAGGAAGAGAGGCCAGTATGAATTAGTGAAAAGTCTGAGAAATAAGACTTTATTATAATTTTCTATATTACTAAAGAAATTCAATTTTATGACTTGCAGATTGCTATGGTGGCAGAGGTGACATGGAGAGGAGGAGCGAGAGGAGGAAGTTCTACTACTCTGCACATGACTGAGCAAACAGAAAAGATTTAACTTATAATGAGCACATTCCTTATTTGCAAATGATGCTACTACTACACACCGTGTCCCTTAAGTAGGTTAATATTCCTCTTGCCGGCAATCACTTTGCCTGGGGAAACCTTTCTGCCGCTATAGACACTGGTAAGATTCTTCTGCAGTGGTTCTACACAACAAAATGATTTCCCTGACCTTGCAGGCAATCCATAGTACAGACTGGGTTACAGAAAATTCCTGTCAAAGGGAAAACCGGCACAACCAACTCTCTCTCTAGCGCTTGCCTCTAGAATAGACACACCTTCAGAGTATCCTTGTAAAACGCCATGGCACGGCAGCTTTGGACGCAATCTTCGCTGGCTCTGCTGTTTCAGACCTAACTCTCGTCCTGTCACAGTTTGATCCAGACCAATTTGGAGGATGGTAGCTCCAAACAGTTCACATACCCCACAACTGAAAGCCTCAGTTACCTGGGCCTGGAATGCCCTGCCCCCAGTCGAACAGTCCATCAAAACCCTAATTCAGGTTTCAAGCTCCAGCTCAAAGGTTCTGTCCTTCAGAAAGCTGCCTCAGACTCTTTCAGGCAAAATCTGTGCCTCCGTCTGCCCCTGCGGCACATCTATTACAGCATCTGTGTTCCTAACAGTCATCTGTGAGCTTCTTTGATAGAGTGAGAGTGCCCGTGGGCCTTGGGTCTTGTCCATCTCTGGAGAGACGCTGCGACTCAGCAGTTAAGCAGCAGAAGGGGTCCGAGCCCCACCACTAACCAGCTGCATGCAGATGGTAACAGCAGCTTCACAGCCCCGGGAGGATTAACTCAGATGATAACTCGAAAGGGCTTAACAGAGCCTGGCAAAAAGCAAGCTCAAAAAAAACATTAACAGTTCTCCATGAACACTGGTGTATAAATACGAGGTCACAGGATGGCCATGCAGCCCGGTTTGGCTGGACAGTCCCTGTTTATGTCCACAGTGCCGGTGTTATCATTAATAATGCCCTCTCTTCTTCTCAAAATTATCTTGGCTTGGACGGCAAATTACATGGTCACCCTAGACAATTGGGACCCGGTCCGTTTTATTTACCAATGTCTCCCTGGCACACCAAACAGTGCTTAGCACGTATTAAGTATTTAATAAAAATGTGTCGAATGAATGAACGTATCTCCAGGGAGCAGGAGGCGCCTGGCACCTGGCAGGAGCTTCATAACGGCAACATATGGCTGATACTTCTAGGTGCTTCCAAGCACCCCTTGACCCAGAGAAGGCATGACTCAAGGNGCCTTCACTGAGGTTCGGGCTGTGTGCCGTGGGCAACCTGTGCTGAGGTCCGGGCTGTGTGCTGCGGTAGCCTTGCTCCAAGATCCGGGCTGTGTTTCGCAGTCACCCTGTGCTGGTGTCCGGGCTGTGTGCTGCGGTCGCCAACTCCTGAGGTCCGGGATGTGTGCCATGGTCACCCTGTGCCGAGGGCCATGATGTATGCCTTGGTCGCTCTTCACTGAGGTATGGGCTGTGTGCTGTGTTCGCCCTGTGACGAGGTCTGGCCTGTTTTCTGTGGTCAACCTGCGCTGAAGTCCTGGCTGTGTTCCACAGTCCACTAGCGACAAGTTCCAGGCTTTGTGCCACTGTCGCCCTGCACAGATTTCTGGGCTGTGTGCTGCAGTCGCTCTTCACTGAGGTTCGGGCTGTTTGCCACAGTAGCCCTGCGCTAATGTCCGGGCTGTGTTCCTCGGTCGGCTGGCGACACGTTCCGTTCTGTGTGCCACAGTCGCCCATTTCTGAAATTTGAGCTGTGTGCCACGGTCGCCCAGTGCAGAGGTCTGGGCTGTGTTCCGCGGTTAGCTAGCGACGAGTTCCAAGCTTTGTGCCATGGTGGCCCTGCACAGATTTTTGGGCTGAGTACCGCGGTTGCCCTTCACTGAGGTTCGGGCTGTGTGCTGTGGTTGCCCTGAGCCGAGGTCCATGGTCCATGCTGTGTGCCGTGGTTGCCCTGCACCGAGGTCCGGCATGTGTGCTGCAGTCACCCTGTTCCAAGGTCTGGACTGTGTTCCGCCATTGCCTGGAGACGATTTCTGTCCTGTTTGACATGNTTTTTTTTGCACTTTATTTTATTCTATTATTTTTAAATTTGAATTTATTTATTTTAATTGGAGGCTAATTACTTTACAATATTGTATTGGCTCTGCCACACATCAACATGAATCATTCCCTTCCTTTTGTGGCACTTACCCATCATGCCTCCTGCTAAATTCTTTTGTTTCTTTATCTGCTATAGACTGGGGACTCTCAGAAGAAGGTCAAATCTTATTCATCTTTCAATTCCCAGGGCAATAAATAAATGCTCGTTGAATGAGGAGCATAACTTGTCTTATATATTCCATATGTCATATTTTTGAGAGCACAGTGATTATGGGCTTCCCTCGTAGCTCAGTCAGTAAAGAATCTGCCTGCAATGCCGGAGACCTGCATCTGAAATCTGAGTCAGGAAGATCCCCTGGAGAAGAAAATGGCAACCCACTCCAGTATTCTTCCCTGAAGAATCCCATGGACAGAGGAGCCTGGTGAGCTACAGTCCATGGGGTCACAAGAGTAGGACATGACTCAGTGACTAAACCACCACCACAGTGATTAGGTGGCGAAAGCACGCTGCAGTGGTCAATGGTACCTGTTGGTGCTGGTATGACTTGGTGATTCTTATTGCTGACTTTGCCCCTTACTTTTGTAATGTTAGCCTGTTTGCTTCACTTCTTCTTTTCTCAAGTTCCTCATCTTTAAGAGCAGAGACGCTGGAAATACACTGCTAAATTCGAATATTGCTTCTTCCATTTATGAGCTGTGTACTATTGGTACATTATTTATCCTCTCTATACCTCCGATTTCCTATCTGTACAATCACATGATGATAACACCTATACATAAATTTGTGATGCAGATTACGTACATTTATACTTACAAAATGTTTATAACAATACCTGGCACACAGAAAGTACCATTTAAAGCTACTGAAACATAAGTAAAATGAATAGCTTTTGTTGATGCTATTTTAATCTCAATCTACATATTTGGAAATAGATTAGTACATAATAGTTAGTGAGAGCCGAGGAGGTCAAGGAGCACTTACGTTCTTCTGGAACCTAAAGGGGAAGAACGTATTTGAGGACTTCCCTGGCCATCCAGTGGTTGCGGTTCTGCACTTTTTAATGGCACGGCCACAGGTTCAGTACCTGGTTGGGGAAGATCCTGCAAGCCACACAGTACAGCCAAACTGTAAACATACATAATCTATATTATATTTAATGAATATTCCAGATGCTAAAAAGTATGTCTGCCAATAACTGAAGTTGCTATCCAGTTGGTAAGTTGTGTCCGCTGCTTTGCAGCCCTGTGAACTGTAGCACGCCCGGCTCTCTGTCCTTCACCGTCTCCCGGAGTCTGCTCAGACTCAGGTCCATCGTGTCAGTGATGCCATCCAACCATCTCTTCCTCTGTTAAGCCCTTCTCCTGCCTTCAATCTTTCCCAGCATCAGGGTCTTTTCCAGTGAGTCAGCTCTTTGCATCAGGTGGCCAAAGTATTGGAGCTTCAGCATCAGTCCTTCCAATGAATATTCAGGATTGATTTCCTTTAGGATCGACTGGCTTGGTCTCCTTGCAGTCCAAGAGACTCTCAAGAGTCTTCTCCAGCACCACAGTTCACAAGCATCAATTCTTCAGCACTCAACTTTCTTTATTTATTGATATTTATTCATGGAAATTAGTAGTATACTCAGTGTGGACATAGTTTCAAAAGCATCAATTGTCTAAAATGTTTATATTGGTGATCTAAGTAATGCAAGTCAAGTATGGTATGCTTCACATTACTTTTAAATAAAGAACTCACCACAGCCTTATGCTATCTCTGACCTTTTGCCATTCAGCATCCATAATGGACAATTTCCTAACTTACAGTGCTGGCAAGAGCATCTCAAGATTTAAGCCCAGGCTAAATGTATAAATCTGTATGTAGTATTATGCTTGGGCATTAGAAACAGAGAAAATGTCAACTTTGTTTTCCCAGGGAGAGGGGTTACAACGCAGTTACTCCCAGGGAACAGACTAATGTAGAAATGAGTATAGTAGCATGTCTCAAGTAATATTTTTTAAAAGATAAAGAAATCATAGCAGAAAGATAATTAGGTGTGATCAGGTGATGGTCATTGACAGTGAGATAGGCATTTCTATGTAATGAATAAATTACCTCCATAAGGAGATATTTACACAACTGAGCGACTAAACTGAACTGAACTGAACTGATCTCTATTATTGGGCTCCCCTGTTTTTTGAGCCCCACAAGGCACTTATTTCTTTAAGCTTTCATCTCTTCTCATCCCATCTCTCCATCTCTTTGCCAAAAGCTGTGTTTTTAACACTTAGCTTTTCTGATGCATCTCCTTCATTTAATAGCATGTGCTTTTAGGTGAGAGCTTTGCTGGTGGCTCAGATGGTGAAGCATCTGCCTGCAATGCAGAAGACATGAGTTCAAGCCCTGGGTCGAGAGGATCCCCTGGAGAAGGAAATGGCAACCCACTCCAGTACTCTTGCCTGGGAAATCCCATGAATGGAGGAGCCTGGTAGCCTACATACAGTCCATGGGGTTGCAAAGAGTCAGACACGTCTGAGTGACTTTGCTTCACTTTAGGTGTCGCTCCTCACTGTGGAACACCTCAGACATGTTACACAGGAAAGCCACCTGCCAAGATGGGAAGGGCTTTGGTAAGAAGAATCAGGAAACTTTGGTTCTACTCCCAGTTCAGCTATTCACAAACTGTGTGACCTTGAAAAATTCACTTCTTGTCTCCAGGCCTCAGATTCTTTCTCCACATGATCTTTTTGCTTCCACTTTTAAGTGCTATAATTTCATTCTAAGATTATTATGAGTATAGTAATAATAGTGATGATAATAATGCTATCCACCATTTTTTCCATATTTATGACACAACATACCCTGTACAAGTATTCTGTACCTATTAACTAGTTTCCGATCTTCTCCAGTACGCAGAGCTTCCTTGAGGCCCAGTTTCTGTGAATAACGTGTCCCGGTCACACCGCTACTAAGTGGATGGCAGATAATGGATTCAGATCAGTGTCTGCTGAGCTCCAAAGGAGGTACTGAACATGCTCTCTTGGAAGGACTGATGATGATGTAAAAAAAAAAGAGAGAGAGATAATCTGGTTTTAAAAATTATTTTTCTTTCAAGAGGGATAACAAATTCCAACCTGAGGCTGCCAAAGAGCAATACTAGGTGAATCATTTATCAGTCAATCAACTAGTCCATCAGTAATGGAATTCAGCTATTTGGACCAGGTGCTAATAAGGTCAAAGTTGAGAGCAGAATGTGTGCATAGCCCACAGAGTCAGAGCCTGTATTCCTGAGGTGCTCAGCTCCATTTCAAAATCGTGGAAAATATGGGTTACATGGTCCCCACCCTGCACTTTAAGTTTGTTAGTTGCTCAGTCATGTCCATCTCTTTGTGACCCTATGGATTTGTAGCCCATCAGGCCCTCTGTCCATGGAATTATCCAGGCAAGAATACTGAAGTGGGTAGCTATTCCCTTTTCCAGGAGATCATCCCAACCCAGGAATCAAACCTGGGTCTCCTGCATTGCAGGTGGAATCTTTACCATCTGAGCCACTAGGGAATGGAATCTTTACCATCTTCCCACTCTAACTTTAGGTACCCACTATACGCTTAAGGACAAACAAGTATAAGTGAATCCCATGCAAACTTATATGATTCAGACAGATAGAGGACAGGAATATAGGTTCCTAAAATAAACTTGTCTTCATAAAAAATACTTATATACAACTAGGAGGAAATATACCTGTAAATACTGCAAACAAAATGATCCTTCAGCAGTTGATGACACTCCAGCACAATGAGCTAAACATTCAGTATTAAGGGAACTGGAGTAAGTTATTAAACAAGACTTACTGTCTCTTTTTAAATTATCCTTTAATATAAAAAATTCAAGGGTAAACATGTAAATGTGGGATATTTGTTTTTTATTCACTGAGTTTATAATTCTTTCCTGCATCTCTTCTCAAAATTAACATGGATTGGGTAATAGTTTCATTAACAATGTCCTTATTAGATTTTTGGGGTGCCCCACCCAGAATGTGTAACTGGAGTCTGTGTATCTAAACCAATCTACACAAGAAGTCAGAAAATTATGAATTTTTTAATGTAATTAATCAGTATTTGAAAATGGCAAGGCATTCATTAGGGAACAATTAAGCTATGATGCAAGAAGATAATTAGTAAATTGGGGACAACATGGGCACATTCATTACTTTAAAACTTAAATAATGCTGTTTATCTGTTTTTCTATAACAGTGGCATTTTTAAAATTAACATTTATATTTAAATANATTCATTAGGGAACAATTAAGCTATGATGCAAGAAGATAATTAGTAAATTGGGGACAACATGGGCACATTCATTACTTTAAAACTTAAATAATGCTGTTTATCTGTTTTTCTATAACAGTGGCATTTTTAAAATTAACATTTATATTTAAATAATTACATATTCTCTTTCTGGGCATGTCCTATGTAGCCCTCAGTTTGTCTAGGGGTAAATGTGATTGTTTTCATCTCTCCTAACCATCGACTTTCCCTCCTAAATCTTTTCATCATGTTAGGATGTTTTTCTCAGAAAGTGAAGTGTCTTAGAGTAGGTATATGTTAAATTGTAGCTTCTACCATTTTTACTGTTATAATTGTTGTTTTCGTTGTATTTGACATTTTCAGCTAGCCTTTGTTTCAGATGACTAGATCTCAGTTACATAGCTTGTCTCTCCTATTATTCTTGGACACATTTTATGTACAAGTAGCTACAAAGTATATGCTCTAAGTTGTAGAAGGCTAAAATTGTTGTTGTTGTTGTTTACTTTATTTTACTTTACAATACTGTATTGGTTTTGCCATACATCAGCATCCTGAACCCCTCTCCCACCTCCCTCCCCATACTATCTCTCTGGGTCATCCCAGCACACCAGCCCCAAGCATTCTGTATCGTGCATCGAACCTAGACTGGCGATTCATTTCTTACATGATAGTATACATGTTTCAATACCATTCTCCCAAATC